>CM047428.1:18341144-18431431 GCA_026168455.1 Theocolax elegans
TGTGAGCCGAAATTCAGATTAAAATTATATTGCGTTTTTGAGAAGAGTCTTACCAAAAATGTAAACCTAACCTCAACGAAAAAATTTGATATTTTTTAATCTAAAATTCAGCACACAGTTAGATTATCAATAAACGAAGGCGCCTCTTCTCTTATTTTTTCACATACCGTTATATTTTTTTATTATTAATCATCAAAAATTGAGTATGCAACCCCCTTAATATTAAATATTATCGTAACGTTTTATATACAAGATTGCATTCATTAACTGTTAAGAATTATTTCTTTACAAAAACGCAGTTCTAAAATTATCTAAAATATTAATAGTTAAGAACTTCGTGTTAATATCAAAGAAATATATGTTTTGTTACAAGCCAATGTAAATTTTTAGTAACAAATGCACAATTTCTTTCTCACAAATATTCCTTTCTCTCAGTGTAGTAGAAATTTAAATCTAAGAACTAGGAATTAAAAATTGCTAGTAAGTAATAAGTATACCTTGTGATGAAACACTTTTTTATCAATTTTATTACCGCACTTAATAGAATGACCATTACAACCTCAAAACATTAGAATAATATTTCCAGTTTTCCGCGAGCAGCGAGCTTCAAAATTCGTACAGTTTCGTAAAAAACAAAAAAATTTGTTTATATTTTCTTAACTTTACGCTACCCTTAATATGACACAATTAGATTAAATCTTATTCTATGTTTCAAGCTCTAATATAGGTGAAAATTAGGATTTTACTTTAATAAATAGTGATAAAATGGGAGAAAAAGCGTTTCACTCATAGGGGATATATTCAAACAATCTATATTCAATACTTATTTAATGGAATATGACTTCTACCAGGAGTCAAACATGAATAAATTGTAAACATAAAAAAACCTCTAGCAATTCATTGGCGCTTTTTCAAAAATAATGTATCTCTCCTGTATGTAATATATTATTCTAATATGAAATCGAATTAATCCTAACAAAATTATCCGACGTATTCTGTTGACTGACAGACAGATTTATGCTTTTTCTAAGAGTTCTGCACCAAAATATGCAACATTTAGACATTGCAAGTAGGTATCTCAAAATATGTTTCTCAAAAATATTCTTCAAAAAAATCGCATTTTACATTATAATTTTTTCTCTGAAGTCCACTTAGTCAAATATTTTGAAATTTCTACAATATATAGTTATTAATATATTCTATTATCACGATTTTTTAACATATTCGACTGATTAGTTTCAGAGTTATAACAAATTGAAAAATCAGCTTTTAGTCATTTGAAAAACTTGAATCAAAGGGAAATCTGCTACAATAAAAATTTTCAAAATAATTATTTAAAAATTGAGAGTTGGTTATAAAACAAAAACGAATCAATATCCAAATCGACCCTTTAACAAGAAGTGATATACAAAATAATACATGCTTATGCTAAATTAAGTAAAATTTTGATTTAATGACATTTTGATATGGTTCATAAATAAATGATATTTTCAACGTCAAAATTAATATTTGAATGGATATATTTTTGTTGATTAATTATAATATAACTAAAAGAACAATTATTATTTATTTATAGAAATTGTACATAATTAAAATCTGACATAATATTTTTAAAGATTTCAATAACAATATTTTAGTTTTAATTATAATATGTAAATTCGCACTCAATAGACAAGATTGAAAAAAAGGCAGAATATCTAGGCTTTTGGAGAGAAATAATTATTTATATTACCAGTAGCAAATCACTATTCATTATTATACAGAAAACGGAACTACAGGTGTTAAAAAAAATGTGTTAAATTCAACAACAAAAATCCTCCTAGCGATTACAGGGGTGATAAAAAGGAGAGGAAGAGTCGAGATTGGGGGAGGGAGAGAAAGAAGAAAGAGGGAGAGATGGCGAGGCGGGAGAGGTGGGTGGGGGTGGGGGGAGAGGGAGAAACGCGGAAAGGTAGGAACATCCTGTGTGTCGTGGACGAGACGACCCCTCTCCCTCCCGTTAACGCTCCGGTGATTTTACACCGTAACGCTGATTTCATAAGCATTCCTCCTTTCCGGAGTGGTGCGCGGCCTCGTATGAAAAATTCAAACGCCCGACGCGCGATAATCTTTATTTTTAACATCGCGAAAGGGCTCTTTGATTGAAATTATTACCTATGCGCACGTACGTTATACACAGACGTACACGTACCTGATAGCCCTTCTTTATTTGTTCTGCGAGGAATTATGCTAATTCAACGTTGAGGGAGGTTGAACACGTGCCCGCTCGCTCGCCAGGATTTTCGTATGGTTGACGCTCTTGCGATACGACCGGAAGATTGACGGGAGGAAAGAGAAAAAAAATTACGTCCGCCCGTTATGATGTATGTATGTACGTACGTGTATGCGCGCGCGCGCGCAGCCTACGGAGCATCGTTTGGAGAACGCACGAATTCAAAACAGATTTTTATCTCCATAATTTTTTTTACTTGGAATATGATTCCAGAACGAGGCTTTCTAGATATGACTTAACCATGTAATTCTTCGACTTTTCGTTTCTTAGATAACCAGTACTTAGATAACAATTCACGTACGTAAGTATTTAATAATTCAAAAATCCATTGACCGGTTGCGATTTATGAGCGTTAATAAATCAATATTTGGTGAGAAGCTACACTTCGTTGGTGATATTTAATTAAATATATGAATATATTATTATATTAATAATATTGGTAAAGAACTTTTTTAATTTTATATAATTATTTCAGTTTGTACGTACGTATACAATTATAGAAAGTAACAAATGTATTTAAACACATCTTAGTTGCAGTAATGTACAAATTTTATGTTTCGCTTATAAATAAGTGACGTAAATGTAGATACCAATAATTTTATTAGGGAGACCGGGGCTAAAATTAACAGGGGTAAATATTAACATTGATTCTTAGTGATGCGAAGAGTTCTATACACTTCATAGATGACTCTAGACTTAAAGTTTATTGCCCTTTAAACATGTAAACACCTTCAGTAGATCGCAGGACGTCGAGCCGATAAGATATAAGAGACAGCGATATTTTGATCAGGTAATGGAAAAATTTTTCACTCAAAAATGTTTATTCCTCAATTACATATCATATAATTAACAAAATTAAAATTACCATACCCCTTCTACTTGAAATAAGCATTTAATCGCACATTTTTTTTTATTTTTTTTATTTTTTTTATTTTTTTTTAACGATTTAAAAAAAAAATTTGTTTATATTTTCTTAACTTTACGCTACCCTTAATATGACACAATTAGATTAAATCTTATTCTATGTTTCAAGCTCTAATATAGGTGAAAATTAGGATTTTACTTTAATAAATAGTGATAAAATGGGAGAAAAAGCGTTTCACTCATAGGGGATATATTCAAACAATCTATATTCAATACTTATTTAATGGAATATGACTTCTACCAGGAGTCAAACATGAATAAATTGTAAACATAAAAAACCTCTAGCAATTCATTGGCGCTTTTTCAAAAATAATGTATCTCTCCTGTATGTAATATATTATTCTAATATGAAATCGAATTAATCCTAACAAAATTATCCGACGTATTCTGTTGACTGACAGACAGATTTATGCTTTTTCTAAGAGTTCTGCACCAAAATATGCAACATTTAGACATTGCAAGTAGGTATCTCAAAATATGTTTCTCAAAAATATTCTTCAAAAAAATCGCATTTTACATTATAATTTTTTCTCTGAAGTCCACTTAGTCAAATATTTTGAAATTTCTACAATATATAGTTATTAATATATTCTATTATCACGATTTTTTAACATAGGTATTCGACTGATTAGTTTCAGAGTTATAACAAATTGAAAAATCAGCTTTTAGTCATTTGAAAAACTTGAATCAAAGGGAAATCTGCTACAATAAAAATTTTCAAAATAATTATTTAAAAATTGAGAGTTGGTTATAAAACAAAACGAATCAATATCCAAATCGACCCTTTAACAAGAAGTGATATACAAAATAATACATGCTTATGCTAAATTAACTAAAATTTTGATTTAATGACATTTTGATATGGTTCATAAATAAATGATATTTTCAACGTCAAAATTAATATTTGAATGGATATATTTTTGTTGATTAATTATAATATAACTAAAAGAACAATTATTATTATTTATAGAAATTGTACATAATTAAAATCTGACATAATATTTTTAAAGATTTCAATAACAATATTTTAGTTTTAATTATAATATGGAAATTCGCACTCAATAGACAAGATTGAAAAAAAGGCAGAATATCTAGGCTTTTGGAGAGAAATAATTATTTATATTACCATAGCAAATCACTATTCATTATTATACAGAAAACGGAACTACAGGTGTTAAAAAAATGTGTTAAATTCAACAACAAAAATCCTCCTAGCGATTACAGGGGTGATAAAAAGGAGAGGAAGAGTCGAGATTGGGGGAGGGAGAGAAAGAAAGAAAGAGGGAGAGATGGCGAGGCGGGAGAGGTGGGTGGGGGTGGGGGGGAGAGGGAGAAACGCGGAAAGGTAGGAACATCCTGTGTGTCGTGGACGAGACGACCCCTCTCCCTCCCGTTAACGCTCCGGTGATTTTACACCGTAACGCTGATTTCATAAGCATTCCTCCTTTCCGGAGTGGTGCGCGGCCTCGTATGAAAAATTCAAACGCCCGACGCGCGATAATCTTTATTTTTAACATCGCGAAAGGGCCCTTTGATTGAAATTATTACCTATGCGCACGTACGTTATACACAGACGTACACGTACCTGATAGCCCTTCTTTATTTGTTCTGCGAGGAATTATGCTAATTCAACGTTGAGGGAGGTTGAACACGTGCCCGCTCGCTCGCCAGGATTTTCGTATGGTTGACGCTCTTGCGATACGACCGGAAGATTGACGGGAGGAAAGAGAAAAAAAATTACGTCCGCCCGTTATGATGTATGTATGTACGTACGTGTATGCGCGCGCGCGCGCAGCCTACGGAGCATCGTTTGGAGAACGCACGAATTCAAAACAGATTTTTATCTCCATAATTTTTTTTACTTGGAATATGATTCCAGAACGAGGCTTTCTAGATATGACTTAACCATGTAATTCTTCGACTTTTCGTTTCTTAGATAACCAGTACTTCGATAACAATCACGTACGTAAGCATTTAATAATTCAAAAATCCATTGACCGGTTGCGATTTATGAGCGTTAATAAATCAATATTTGGTGAGAAGGTACACTTCGTTGGTGATATTTAATTAAATATATAAATATATTATTATATTAATAATATTGGTAAAGAACTTTTTTAATTTTATATAATTATTTCAGTTTGTACGTACGTATACAATTATAGAAAGTATAACAAATGTATTTAAACACATCTTAATTGCAGTAATGTACAAATTTTATGTTTCGCTTATAAATAAGTGACGTAAATGTAGATACCAATAATTTTATTACCCACTTTTCTAAATATGGAAAGAAACACATTTTTATATAAAGTTTTACAAAAATTCAATGTTTCATATTAGCAAAAACTTGTACAAAAATTATAAACTGCAAGGAGAGGTGGGCAGTATCGGCAATACTGTACTGGAACTTGATATTTCATTCCAGAATATTTGGATCGAAGTATCGTCGATACTTTTCAAAATTTAATACTCTATCGCAAAAAGTATCGGATTGGTCGATTCTGTATCGTAAAAAATTATCGTAAAATAAAAGTATAGAAGATACAATATCTTGATACAATGTCTACAACACCTCTGACCCCTAGTAGAAATGAAAAATATATAATAACTATTAAATAATTAGCGTAGTTTTTTCGTATACGCTACTAATAGGTATTTTTCTTAACCAGTTTGAAGTATTAAGTAAAACGCTTTTTAATGCTGTAATCGCCCATTTTTTAGATCCATATGTTGAAAGACATTTTTTCCAATTTTTCAGCTATTAATATTTTAAGATTTAATTTTATTTTTATAATAAACAACAATATGTACGCAAGAAACCTATTCACACTGAGAGAAAAAAAAGGTTAATTTTACTATAAAATTACCAGAAAATATAGTGCAATAACCATACTGCAATAATTTATGGTATAATTATTTGTGAAATTTGCAAGTACCATTTACAAAAAAAAATTGTAATTCAACTATATATTTAAAAATATTTAATTATTAAAATTTACTATATTACATTTATATTAAATAATACTAAAAGTTAAATTAGAAATTTATAGAAAAATAATACTACAAATAAATCATAATTTTTAGATTTACTATAATTTATAATAAGTTAGACTTTAAGATAGGGTTGTGTGAAATAAAAAGATAGTTAAAATATTATTTTCATACTTAACTTTATTATAAAACAAGTTATATCTAGTTTATGAAGTGTACATAGCTTCATTTTTACACACATATATGTAATATTCTTTACAAAAATCTAATTCCTTTAAACGATACAATTTTATTTCTTGTGTTTCGATGATTTTCTTCAATCTTGAACAAATTACAGAACACCTCATCCTCCATATCTATACACTCATCTGTAAATAAAAATGATCATAATGTTGTTAAACGTTTATTATGTTATCTTCATTCTATAACTATTTTAAATGAATGAACGTACTTTGAAAAAGCAGTACGTAGTGGGATAATTCCCACTTAGTAATACTAGACCCTTTACACTTTGGTCTACGTCGATTTCTATCGACGACAAACACTACACTGATGATCGAACTTGTTTCGAAATACGTATAAAGGAATTTAGTTATTGTATACATAGGTAAGTATCTTATTCGGAATTTTACCCCCAAAAAATCATGTTTTTTAATCCAATCCATTAAAAAATGCATAAAATATATTTCTAATTAGTTTTTATAGTAAAAAATGTGTTTCTGATCGTTTTTTAGCAAAAAAAATTTTTATTCCACAATTTGTTTCACGATTACGCAACATAATTACAACTTGCGTTTGTACAGCCCAATAACCCAACCATCCATAAACCTCTTTATCGAGCTAAACTTGTTTTTGGGTTAAACTATTTTTAAAAAATTGACAACTCCAAATCGTCATTTACGGACGGAGTCAGTTATTATCGGAGGCTCGGCCCTGAATAACGATTTGAAGTTGTCAATTCTTTAATAATCATTTAGCCCAAAAGGTTAGTTGAGGACCACTGAGTCCGCATATGTGTTTTTTTTAAATGGTGGAATAAAAGCCATTTTTTCGTTAAAAAACGGTTGGAAACACATTTTTACAATAAAAAAGTAACTATAAACTTATTTGATGTGTTTTTTAATCGATTGAGCTAAAAAACATGATTTTTTGGGGGTAAAATTCCAATCAAATATCAAAGGGAAAAATATTTGTGGAAATATAGTATCTATATTTATCGGGTGGGTATCATTTTATCGGCTGCCCGATATACTTTTAATCTGCGATTCGAAAATCAAAACATAGATTAAAAAAATAATATTTCGATTTTCACTTTATAGACATACTAATGTCCGATTATAAAAATAACGAAAAACAAAGTATCGAACAAATATTTATAGATTTGTCAATAATGCAACATACAATTGTCGATTAACAGAAAAATAGAATCTTTACCTTTTCTACAAACAAAAATGAGAAGAATTAGAAAACTGCGTAATATTTTGATATAAATATTATTATAGAAATAAAAATTATATAGTTTTAATTATTAGAAATCTTTTTATGATAACTGGATTATCGATTGCCATGGTTTTTATAATTGCAGTCGAAAGATTTACCATCGATATAATTATAAAATATATATTTGATTTGGAGACGGTGTAATTTCATCTCTATAAAATCGTAGTATAATATTTTCAAATTAAGAAACATTCTAACTGATGCTTTTCTATATTGTGCAGGTAATATTCGACAAATTTTGAATCTAGTCTTTGAGTATATTATTATCATGGTTGTCACTTACATGAATTAGTTTTTACTACTGTCGAACTAACGGACATTAATTTTTTTTCTTTTTTATACTAAATCTATCGTACAAATTTATAATGTTCTATTATTTTTCGAATGGCAGAGTAAAAGTATATCGAGCAGTCGATAAAATGATACCCACCCATATTTATCATTGAATCCGGTAACACTCTTTCAATGTATAGTTAATTGTAAGTTCATTCTATTACATATTAATTAGTATTAATAAAAAATTTCAATTAAGCGTAATTTAAAAAGATAGTATATTTAACAATACTGTATACTGGAATAATGATACTGCAATAATATATTGTGACAGTAACAAAATTTTAATATTAATATATTTTTAAAAAATTATGGTGTTATATTAAATATTTCTAAATAATAAATTTAACTAAGCTAATTATAGTAAAAATACTGGCGAATATCAATAAATCAACTGGACCCATTGTACTAAAAAATTTGGTTGATTTAAGTATGCGTTTATAAGTAATTTAGCCATAGTATAGTGAAATCAATAAAATAATCAGGTTGTTTTAGTTATATTATACTTTACTATATTTTTTTGTAAATATTGCTATGCAGTTTTTTCTCGGTGCAGAAAATTTAAAAGTTATATTTTAAATTGAGATATATTGTTAACGAGATAAAATCAACATCTACGTACCTTACTTATATCGATAATAAAAACAAATAACAAACTTTTTGACTATTTAGGATTGACTTAATTAACAGATAATTCCACGTTGATTTCTTTAATCTATAAGTAGTAACCACTTCTTACCTTTTAAAACTCTATATATTTTTTGTACTTAATAACTAGAATCCCAGCTATTGTAAATATTCTCATTTCTACCAGGGACTGTAAGGAAATATTAGTTTGGATATTAAAAATAAAATAAAAAAAGAATTATAAAATATTCGATTTTTTAAAAATAATGGTTAACTTAATTATTATTTCATTTTCGATAGAATTATTCTTTCTAATTTTGATCCTCGTATAAATATATAGTTTATCGAATTGTGACGAATATTACCAAAAATTCCTATTCTTAAGGGGGCCAGATACTGTTTTATATGTAAAATTCATTAAAATAAAAATTTTTAATTAAAAGATATTGTTTTTGCAAACATTTTGAAATTTTGGTTTAAAAAATCGATAAAATAGATCTAGCAGAATCCTTTGTTTATCAGAGGATCAAAAATCAGTGTTCGTAGTCACTTACCGTAAGGTTTATTTTACAGTTTTCATAGAAATGAAAGAATTCTCAATTTTTTGTTTTAAACTAACCTTATGAATATTTTTAGATTTTTAATTCAATATGTCCAAGATAATTCTTATGTTAAAAGGTGTAAATCCCTGTAACTTGGATCCGACATCCTGTTAAAATAATATTTTAACAAAAATTTTGCTAAGAAAAAGAAACAAAAATGTATAAAATTAAAATTTTCTTTTTTGACAACATTAAATTCATGTTTCTATAATTATTTTCTACTTACTTTCTTACAATTAAAAAAGAGAAGCTTTCCACAAAATTTCAATCTAACCTTATGATACCGACAAATAAACCTCGCAGCGGTAAGTGAGTACGCTGATTTTGGGTTCTTCAATAAACCAAGGATTCTCATGGTTCTATTTTGTCAATTTTTTAACCAAAATTTCATAATGTTTGCAAAAACAATATCTAAATTTATGTACATTAACATTAAATTAAAATTAAATTGAAATTTTTTATATTAATAAATTTTACGGGTGAATTACTGTCTGGTTTACTCAAAAGAAATTTATTTATTATAATAAAGAATTAAATTATAAAAATCAAATATTTTAATCGTCAATGAATGCTCAGCGAGTTTTCACAATCTGTATATATAGTGGACCTATACATAACTATTAAGCATAAAGAGTCCTTAAGAAAAGAAACGTGCTAACGCATAAATATATATATTTCGTATAAAGCCTCCTCTTCTCGGTAGTATTTTACGCTCTTACCTGCAAGTTAGTCCTAGAAATAGCGTTGCCAGAGACAAACGTTTCGATTGAAGCTTACGTTTGATTTTAATTCAACATTAATGTATAAACAATAAATTTCATTGATTCAGCATCTACATCAGCAGTTCAATAGGTTGTAATTTCCAAGTAAGTTCTATAGTAAATAATTCGATTGCTTTGTATATTGTAATCTTGGAACTACCTTTATATGCAGTGTAATATATTGAGAAAAGTTAAAATTGACAACTTAGCACAACCCTATATATGTTTCTTTGTATAAGAAAAGTTATAAACATGTAAGAATAACATTATATACCGTCCAGTACAATTTTCATGTGATAAGAAATTCTTTATTACAGAAATTAAAATCTTAAAATAAGTACCAGATTTATTTAGTCAATAATTAAATATTAAATTACAAAAAATGTAAATAAATTCCTTGTCGTCGTACAGGAAAGTTTATGATTCTATATAAATTGTAAGGGTTATGCTGTAAAAGAAATCATATTTTGTCTCATTATGTTACCCCAGGGTGCGACGTCAAATATATTTAAATACTAATGATATTAATTTATTAATAATATAAATGGTGCCTGCTCCTGTATACGGGTTTTCTAATCTATGAAAATATGCTTGATGAATACGGTAAATCGTAAATTTACTTTATGCGAACTAAATTTTTTATTAAATTATCTCAAAATTCTTTTAATTAAATAATGTAATTTTTTTTGTCTTTTGGAGAAACAAATACTTACACATTGTGCATCCTTAACCTGTTAATATTTTGTCAAACGTATATACAAAGAAATTTTTTATTAAAATTACAAAATATTTGTTTATTTGTGTAATATAAACCAATGCTTTTTATTATTGTTTTAAATTTTTATATTTTCAAAGTTAGATATATTTCAATACTCAAAATACTTTAATTACTCTACGCTATGATTTATATATAGAAATATATTTAATAAAAATTATATTATTATATATTTTTATTGAACAACAATGTGTAATAAATATTAATTAGATATTCATCGAGTATTTTTAACGTATAATTTTCAATTAAGAAGTGCACACTTGTAAAATCCCGCTAAAATTCAATCGATATTTCTCGAATTTTCGTATCGAAATATCGATTCTTTTAGCTCGATTTTCACACAGCTGACTGGTATGTGGTATAGTCAACATTGTCAAAACGTATAAGCGTAGCCGCTAAAAATACTTGTAAAAGGTAAAGATAAATTAAAAGGTTAACCCAAATTATTTTTTCTTAAGTTTATTTTTATAATTTAGCAGCTGGCTTATCATGTGCCGATTGTCTTGCTTCTACGTTGCTCTTTTGTGCCTATTATGCATTATCGAATTAAGCACCAGGTCGAAAGCCGCATCCGCGCATATACACACACAACACAGCAAAGGAGGTAGTAGAGAAAGAACAGAGGATGGAGCGTTTAGTCCTAGAGACAATAGTCACTATACAGGTGGAGAGCATCATCAAGAGTTCGATCATGAAGCTATTCTCGGCAAGTTTATATTTCTATTTACCACAATAATGTTTAATACGCAACAGTAATATTGTTTTAGATTGTTTATCAATATTTCAGTTTGATTGAGTGAAAATTATAATAATTTTTATTTTAAAATAATTTAATATTTTTGTAAAGAATGTATACAATTTTTTAATGAACAATTATCAACCATAAGTTATAACAATACTTTTATTTTACAACATTAAATTTGTTATGTTCTTTGTATTAAAAATTAATGTAAGGTTCAATATGTTGTCTTTTAGTTTGCATATTCAATTATTTAAATATTTTTATGTATTATTTTACTTCATTTAAATAGGCAGTGTGAAGGAAGCTGAAGAATTTGACAAACTTCCAATAGAGGAATCAAAAAGACGATTAAGACTATTATTGGCTAAAATGGACTTGAATGGAGATGAATATATTGGAAGATCTGAATTAAAAGCTTGGATTATACGTTCGTTTAAGTAATATTTTTAACTGTATTATGAATTCTTACAAATTGATACTTTACTTGAATACTATTAATCTTTATTCATTTACAATATTTACTGTAAGAAAAATTACTTTTATAATAATAATAGCTTTTGCTGCTATATAATTTAACAAGAACAATTATAAATATGAAATAACCTAAATCTTGTGTAACATATCTTAAATGTACAAAGTCTGCATAATATTATTTAAATTTATTTGTAGAGTGATTTTTACAATTTGAATTAATTATTATTTTAGAATGTTGTCAGACGAAGAATCTAAAGATCGATTGGAAGATGCTGATACCAATGAGGATGGTAAAGTAACGTGGGAAGAGATTATGCAAGATACTTATGGATCTGATCCAGATGATTTAAGTTTTGAAGACAAACTAATTTCAAATGATAGAGCTATATTTGAATTAGCTGATCTTAATAAGGATGGATACTTAGAAGGAGAAGAATTTAAAGCATACACTCACCCTGATGAAACACCAAGAATGACAAATCTTATTTTAAAACAAGCTATTGTGGATTATGACAAAAATGGAGATGGTGTTATTAATTTTCAAGAATTTTTGGGTGATAGAGCAGAAGGTCAAGATAAAGAATGGCTTATCGTTGAAAAAGATAAATTTGATAATATATATGATAAAAATTCTGATGGTGAATTAGACATGTTAGAAGTTCATGCATGGCAGGTTCCTAGCAATGAGTAAGTTAATATTTTCATTGCAAATTTTTAAGTTTATGGAACTGAAATAATATTGTTTAAATTTTTAGGGATATCGCGAATGATGAAGTTGATCACTTATTTGCCGCATCAGATGATGATCACGATGATAGATTATCCTTTGATGAAATTTTAGACCATCATGATGTATTTGTAGGTAGCGAAGCTACTGATTATGGTGACCATTTACATGATATTCATCGCATTCAAGATGAACTTTGAGATTCAATAATGGAGCCATCAATTTTAGCATTTTCAAACTTTTACAGAATTCCTCGCAAAAGGACGCGTTTACGCACATTTTTAATATTTTTTGATGCCTGTGTGTCTTTTATTTTTTACGGTTTTTTATTCCTGTATGTTTCTAATTACTATATACTGATTTAATCGTGAGAAAGATTTTAATTCTTATAAATATTAATTAACACAATATCAAAATGTGTTGACGCTAGTTTTAAACAGTATTTGTAAAATTAGTCTACAGAACAAACAAACCTTTGTCTTCCAAGGTTTATTCACTTTGTGTGCCATATGATCTTGTCAATGTACAATTTTAAAAATATAACATTAATTTAATATGTTATGTACTACTATACATTTTGAAGTTGTGTAAAAATAATTAAAAATGTGTAATTTTTTAATATAAATATCTAAACTATCAATGAGTGTTAAGTACATTACATTTTCGCGATTTCAATTGGATACATTTTTATTATTATTTTTTACTAATTTCATAATATATATTTGTACATGAATATAGTGTATAATGAATATAATTTAGTTTAGTTTAAAGTGCAAATAATATAAAATATCTTGTAAATGATATTGAAAATACATTTTAATAGTAAATAAATTTATTTTATTACAGCATTTGAAAATATGATATTTTAAATAAATCATGTGTATGTAACTAAAGTTTCTTTCTATTTGATAGGTAAAAATTTCGAATTTAATGTAGATAACTAATTCAGTAAAATGCCATTTAATTAATAAACGTACATTTATTTACATAATGTAAAATAAAGTTTTTAAAGAAAAAATTAATTTCACTTCCTTGAATTTATTTGATGTACATACGCTTTAGCGTAACATTTTGAATTGAGGCGGGAAAATAACGGAAGTAGCCATTATACAGGAAGGAAATTTTAGTATAGGGACCACGATAGGGACGTAAACGCAAATGGCCGCTATGCGATATATGAGTTTACATTCTCTGACATAGGAGTGAAATGTAGAAAGTTTCATGTTTATTTACATTAGTAATTGCACAAAGTTTGTTTTGCTATTAGAAGATACATAATTTCATTAATCATGTCCACGAAATCTTCGGTGGATTTGAGAGCAGAACTCGCTGAACTTGTAAAGAGGAAAGCAGAAATTGCAGTAAGTAATAGATATATGTAAAATAAGTGTAAACATTAACAAAATTTTGTGCATTCGACTGCATTGTAGTATCAAATCTATATATATATTCTATATCAATAAGCATAGCTTTCAATTTTAATATTTTTTGTGTCTAATATATCTAAAAATTGATCATTTTGTTAGATTATACTACTATATTTTGAGGTTAAGTTTTTCATAACCTGTATACAAACAGTATTTTTATGTACCTTTGTCGTAAATCATGTTAACTGTTACAGGAAACTTTAGCAAACCTTGAAAGACAAATATATGCTTTTGAAGGAAGTTACCTAGAAGATACCCAATTATATGGAAATATCATAAGAGGATGGGATAGATATTTGGCGAGTAACAAAAATACCAATAGTAAAGCAGACAAACGTAATAGAAAATTTAAAGAAGCTGAAAGATTATTTTCAAAATCGTCAATCACATCTATGGCTGTGAGTAAATTGTCAAATATATTTCATATCATCATTATGATTACTAATAAATGTATCTTTTGCCAGGCTGTCAGCGGATTAGCTGAAAACGCGCAGGAAAAAAGTAAGGATCTAAATGGATATTAGAGTCATTATAGTTACCAAATACTTGACACCTTTTATTCTTTTGTATTGTTCTTTTCTTAGTATCAATTATTTTGCACCTGCATTCTTGTATATTTTAGAGTATGTATATGTGATGTTTAGATTAATTTATGTGTGATGTGTACCACAATTAGACACTGTAAAATATTTAATGTTTTTGTCATATAAATAATTGATAGCTGACTATTATTTGGCTTAAGTTTTATTTTTTTTAGAATGAATATAACCTTATGCGAGAGTATGTGTAATTCATAAGTTCGTTATTAAATACGTCGAATGCTGGTGCTTATTTATTATTTTGTAAAAGTTGTATTTATAATTTATTGGCTAGAATTTTACACTATGTAGATAAAACAAATTTATATTCAAATATATGGTGGTAGTTTGATTTTAATACAATTTGGTAGTACATTTATTAATTAATGTAGTTTGCAAATTTACTCTTTCAATCTGCAATATTGGGATGTTGAAATCTATCGCTGTTGAATACAATCGTACAAATCATAAAAAATAAAAAATAATAAATAATAATTTTTAGAAATTGATATTAATTATTTTAATTCTTGAATGATTTTTACTGCATTTTACACACATCAATAACGTTCTTTGCACGTCCTATTCAGCCTATCTGTGGTCCTGCTGTTTTTTCTTGCTTAGTACTTTCATTTAGCTATTAATAAAAAGTACCTGATTCTAGTTGACCGATACAGTGAATCAGAATCGCAGATTGGAAACAGTGGCAGCGAGGATAATTGTAATTTTGGCAATACAAATACAGTTTCATCTAGTAATAGTAAAGAACCCAGTGGTAAAAATCATACATCAGTTCAAACTGGATATGCACAAAATAATGGTTCACTTGGTAGTACGGACAGTAATGTGTCATATCCTATTCAATCCAATGGTCCTATATCCAATGGAAATCTAGATCATTCTTCGACACCAGTGAAAGATGGACATAATAATAGCAAAGATACCAACAAAAGTAGGCCATCAAATAGTGCTAAAAAAAGTAGTAGTAAAAGATCTAGGAATAGGTAGGATCGGTAATAAAATTTTCTTTTTCATTTTAAAAATTAATTTAACCATCCATTATTCATCAAAATGGATGAGACTCATTTGTATTCATATTTATGATCAAATTACAAAATGATGAAGGTCTAAAATGTTTTGTAAAGATACTTTTAAGAATAATATTGTAAAGTATAAATTGAAATTGGGCAGTAGTTGTGTTTATGGTTTCTGTTTGTTATGTTCAAGAAAAGTTTTCATACATAAGTCTTTATATTTCAATTTCACCTGTAGGCAATATTTTTTATTAAACAAATATTGGATTCATAACAGTTTGCAAAATATAACCTTCATTGTAACAGAACATATTACAGATACTTATAAATCATTCCACAAACAAAATAAATTTTATGAGTATATTATAAGTTTATTAAGTTACGAAATTCTCAGTATTTTTTATTTTCATAGTTGACAAGAAAATTTGTAAAACAGTGTGTAGTATACTAATTCAAAAATTTAAGTAGTGTGAGACAATTTACATTTTAGTAATTTTTTTTAATATTATTAATATGATATTTTTATTTATAATTGTCTGATGTATAGTAATAATTTCTACAGTTAATGTTATACTACAAGTAATAGATGTTAAGATAGATATTACGCTCAATCATTTTAATCGAAACATCACTATACATATATTCTACTTCTATACAGTTCAATTTTTTGTTCATTCTGTTGTAAAATTGAAAGGACTACATTTTAGAACATTATTGTTATTCCATTATAATCTTAGATGGAATGCAACATGTTTTGATTGTGTATTGCATTCATAAATAGACAAAAATACATTCTAAAGGGTGTAACTCCCAAATGTTGCGAAATAAAATTTTAATTATATTGACTATTGTAAATTAATATTGTGATTTAGTAAAAGAATTCTTTTAAGTGAATAAAAGTACTTTATTGTATACAATATAGGTTATATAGCCTTTTTTAAGATATATATATATATACCTACTGTATTTTACTTTATTTATATGTATATTTTTATTTTAAAAATATCAGTATTTTATACCTATTACTAAATTACAGAATTTTTTGCGTAATTAAAAATTGTAATTAAAATTTTTTATACTGAACTACTTACGTAAAATACTACAATTTTCAAAAATTATAAGAAAAATTTAATATTTATTTTTTAGATTGTGAAATATATTATTTCATAAAATGTAATACCTCCGCATTATAATTAAAAAATCAATTGCATTAAAATAATTTTTTATTCCAACATTATATAGCTTTAATTTTTGTAAACCTTCCACTATCTTATATAAACCTGGATTTTCGAGTAAAAACAATTATTGGTATACATTTATTTTAACGCCGATAAAGCTTATAAGTAAAACAAAAGTTTTAACTGACTGGCCGACAATCAATATTTTAATTATTATGCATAATAATCAAAGTATTTTAACTGGCCGTAATATTAATAAACATAGACTTATTACTATAATGTGTTTATTGAAATCAATTTTAAATAAATGTTTATTGCTAAATTACATTAGGAAAGAAATTCGTTTTATCAATTTTTGATGAAAGTGTCTATTTTGTAGAAACATTTATACTGTTAAATTTTATATTGCAAAAAATTAAACAGATATAAATTTTGATGTATTATTGGCCTTGGTTAATGAATTTTTATTATAAACATTATTTGAAAGAAAAAGAAATTACAATTCTATATTAAAATTTAAAATTTCACAAGTAACGTACTAAAATAATTACATAATTGGCTTAATAGTTTATGATACTAATTTTGTAATTATTTTAAAACGATTATTATTTTTCCTGCGCTTACGGAAAGAAGAATGTAAAATAATTTAATAGCCTTGAAAATAATGAAAATAATAATAGCGTTCTCAAAATAAAGAAAAAAATTGTTATTAAAGAATAATGACATTATTCAAATGCTTGACGATTTTCAAATCTAAACCTACTATCCTAAACTAAGTAAGTATACTAATTCAAAGAGAACATTTGACAATCGTTTAAATAAAAAAAAAAAAAGAAAAGAAAAATAGGATATATAGATATTTCAATGACGAGGCCTGTGCCTCGCTCGTTTATAATGTGGAAACGGTATAAAAGTGGGTACGACTTTAGTTTCCGCCGATTTCTTCGCAGGCTTAGTCTTGGTAACAACAGCGTTAAACCCATTTTTATCATCGGCAGTATAAGCAACAGTTCTTATTGAACCGTCAGCTTCGACAACGGAATATTCACCCCTTACTGTATCGCCATCTCGTTCTTCCCAAGCAGCTTTGGAATCACCGGTATTACCATCGACGACTCCATAATTGTACGAGTATTTCGGATAGATCTGCAACATAAGAGAGAAAAGAGTTTGCTTGACTTTACTTTGGCGGGGAAAGCGGGGGAAAGTTGAATATGGGGAATAACTCGGAGAGTTTGCAATTATGCGTACAAGCGATAATTATTCTTTACGACTGTGTCGGAAATTAATTTAAGACCCTCTATATATATATATATATATATATATATCTACCTGATGTTAATGAGCGAGACGGTATATAGTGTCTTTGAGAAATGTAGATACGTACTGTTTTCTTATATATATGGGCTATTGGAAACACTTGATAGTTTGTGAGAATGTTCTTTTCTTTCTTTCAGTATCCGAGGTTTGTTGTATACTTATTGTTGGGTGGTTTTTATCTCGAATGAATTATGACGATGTATACGGCCGCGTATAATTGTGTAGTATATGATAAAAGACACTATTAACTTAGATTTTTTTTGTAAATAAATAATTCATATGTGATTATATTATAATTTACTAAAATTAATTTAAAATTTTATTGTATTAATAAATTTAAAGAAAAATTCATACACAACAATTAATTCCAACGTTGAAAGTGCTGACGCGACCCTTCGTCTTTCTCTACATCGTAAATAAAACTTTACTAAGTTAGTTATTTTAAATCTGTTTATGCGGTTATTATAATTGGTAAAATTTAATTATTGTCAATTTAAAAATCTGAAAGTTTAAAGCTCACGTTCGAAATATGACAAAAAGAACGTATCGTTTTTGATCAATTTTGCTAATATTGTAATTCGGCAAAGAGGTACCCCTTTATTAAAAGTCGATGTGCTTTCTATATAATTTAATTATCATTAAAGTGACTACTACACTTTGATTAGCATAAAAGTATAGACAGTTAGTGTGTTGCTATTCATTGCACAAAATCGCAGTAAACGAAAGAAAGTGTCAAGTCTTTGAAACTTTGCCAAAAGCCGTAAAGGTATACATCTATGTTTACATTCAAGAAACATACCGAGAACTCGGCATCCTTATTAATGAGCTCGTGTTGCTTAGTAACAAAAGATTTCGCTTTCTTTGATGCTGCAGGTGTGACGTAAACTTCCGATTTTTCAGTTTCATCCGTGTCGACTGTTTCAGGATACTCGTAGATTGGTGCTGGATCTTTTTTGTAACTTGCGTCTGTGCTCGACACGCATATTAAAAATGTCCCTCGATAATTTATCGTTGATCTTCCGTTACATAGGTCGATATCTATACCGTTCGATGATTCGGGAGTGTATCTATATTAATCATTAATATTACCATTATTTTTAAATATATAAAAGTTACTCTTTGAAGTGAATCCAATGTATCCAATGAGCAAAGTTTACAAATATTAAAAGACAGAAAATTAATTAATTTTTGTTACAAGAGGAATTCTAGAATATGCATCAAAAAGAAAATCTGGTTGCTTCAATGTGATTCGTTTAGTATCAAGAGGAATCTGCTTGACTTTAAAATATTGATCTTTTAGAGTTACATTTACAAAAAGAAATTCCACTTGACTATAGTACAATCGCATTGATCAGATCAAAAATCTATTTTTTTTTTTCAACAAAATTAATACATTAGATTCCCTTGTTATTAAAAAATGTACTTACTGCGATATAACATAATCCTGGCGAGCAGTAACAGCGAAGAAAACTAAAAACACCTAGAAGATAAAAAAAAAGCATATAGCGATGTAAGTAGTATAACTTTATTGCGTACGTAAAGTCAAATGCGCTTTCAACTTTTAGTATTAAATTTCCTCGGATATAAGATCATAATTGCATAATTAAAAAAAAAAATCTTCATGCACGCAATGTAATATTTTGTTTACTGGTTTTGAACATTGTTACATTTCTCGATAAGCATATAAATAAATATACGTTCGAGTGCAACATCATATTTCGCATATACGTACTGTTACGAAATAAATCCTCATTCGGATGAGCTATTAATTTCGAGTAATCGCGACTTACATGGGATTCTCTTATAGCTGCGAAAATACATAATTATTGGGGAATGCGGAAAGAAAAGTATATTGTATGTTACAATGATCTTATGTTACTTTTCTATTCTTTTCTTTTTTGGTCAAAGACTATGAAATCTATTACAAATTTTACTACGGACTTAAGTAAGAGTATGAAAAATTAGTAGAGTATGAAAAAAGTAAGAGCACAAAAAATTACGTCAAAATTATGTTTTTTATTATACCAAAGTGATATAATTAATAGAATTACAAATTAATTATTTTTTTAATCAATGAATTAAAAAAAATTAATTCGAGAAGAAAAACTGATATTTGAATTATTGAATGTTATAACAAATTTAATTTAATAATAAGTAATCTTTACTGAATTAGAATTTTTGATTAAATTGTCAAATTGAATACCGCAAGTTAAACGTGAATTATTATAACAGATTTTCTTAATCGTGTATTATAATAGTCTTGTTATAATGTAAATTTTTCAAATAATGAAAATTGATATTTGATTAACAATAATATACATTACCGGCGATTACACAATTATTGGTATACATAAGTGTGTACACCTTATTCGAGAACGAAATTGAAACGTATCTAGCGTAAAAACTGTTTATAAAACACTAGTAATCAATGCATACATAACACACGATTTTCAACTTTCTAATTGTACATACAAATTTGTATTATTAAGAACACATATTAAACTATATTTTAACAAATCACTTGGTTTTTCTTGTTTCTAATTTTCGCTTTACCTTTAGCTCGAACATCATGTTGAAAATGAAACGTCACTTAAACTTTTCACGATTTCTCCAGCTCCGAAGATCTCACAGACCGAGTTCGATATGCGACATTTGCGCGTCGCGGTGCTTCTTTATATACCGCGGACATTCACTTACACACTCGTTTTACTTTTTTTTTCATTTCAATCCAGACGCTTCTCAACAAATCTATTTATTTATTATTATAATTTATAATATTAATAAGATACTTGTTTCATTATATAGTATTAATTATTATATTTGCTTTACAAAGCACATCTTTAAAACACTCTAATGCATATTTCTATTAAATAATAAATTGCAAATATTATATTTACATTCAGGTAATAATTTAATCGTTCGCTAACATTTTTAATGTAAGAAAATATTAATTTTTTGGTATTTTCAAACTAAAATATCAAAATATATAAATAATTATGATATATTTATTTGTAAGAAAAAAAATTTGAAAACAAGTATTGACTACTTGTCGTTTTCGAAGAGGGTAGAATTGACGAAAGAAACACTGTTGCCTGTTTTACAGGAACTCCTCTAGTTCTCTCTAAGGTTCCCATAAACGATTGAAAACCAGTTATGTATGTACTTTTGTAAGAAACAATTTATTGACGTCCGTATGTACTTTCGGTTGATCGAACAAGTTTGATGATGTGCAAAATGTCTTAAGAAAAAAATTTTTTTATACTTACCGTTTTTTTAACATTATCTAATTCAACTGTTTTGAAATTAATTATTTGAAAAATTAACAAAATAAAAATCTATTTAGTTAAATATTCGAAATTTCTGTTTGCTTTTAAATTAAAAATACCATCTTTATATTAATACTTAAAATGTATTGTTCAGAAAAAATTATATTTATATATAATTAAATCATAATACTTGGTTCAAAATATATTAATAATTTTTAAAATAAATTTCACACTTTTACTTTAAATTGTTTTTATTGTTAAACATTTTTTTTATTTATTATATGTACATGTAAAAAAAACATTTAATTTAATAATTTGTGTAATGCATAACATTATGTATACGATGCTGCTTTTTGTTTAGCTGCTTCGATCTCTTCTTCAGTGATTGTAGGTGTAACACCACAAGCTATTTCTTCATTTCGTATAAATTCAAGTTTCTCTGCCTTTTCTTTAAAAAAGGTTTTATGTTGTGACTCTAATTCAGCCTTGTATTCATCTAACTTTTGTTGAATAAAATTATCGCAATATTTTCTTAATAATCTTCTCATACAATCCTTACGGAATAATCTTGGGTTTTCTCTGAAATTATAAAAAACATTTTAATAATTTATCTTACTCATTAGTTTAAAGAATAATTTTAATAACTTTAATGAATTACTTACTCAGGAAAAGGATAATAAACAATATTAAGATTCTTAAGCAAATACTCAAAACGAGCATAGTCAAGAATCCTTAAGCATTTTAAAAATCTATTTCTTTTTTCAATTAATTCTTTTAAGTAAACTTTTTGTTTTTTATTTCTCCAATGTATTTTTTGCTGTTCTTGCAAATTTAAAATTTTAGCAGTCATATGGGCAACTATAAAAATAAAAAATACAATAATTAATAAATTAATATATTCTACAATCAACGATGTTGAACTGCTTTTATATACTAGATGAAAAATTTGTTAAAGTAAAACATTGACAAATATTTTTTACTTACTTGTAGTTTCCATTGATCCTATATCATATTTATGACGTTTAACTAATGACAATATTTTTCTTTCCTTCAATTTTGTATAATTTTGTCTAGTATTAAATTCAATAGTAAATAACTTTTTGACATTTTCTTCAGCACTTAAAATTGTAATAAAATAATTAGGATTTGCACATATTTGAAGCATATAATTATTTGGTATCACAGTCAATGAAACATTGTTTAATAAATGCAAATCCAACTTACTTTTCAAGTTCCTTCGAATCACTGTATCCTACAATATAATCTTTTGGAGAAATATCAAATTCCAATCCTCTGTCGCCACTTTTTTTTGGATCAATACACGATATTTTTTCTGCTTGTATCCAATTTATAGGTAATTTCTTTTGTATTGCATAACCTCTCGTTACTTGTAAAAAACTGCCAAAAGAGTTCGAAAAACTCTTTAACCGACCTCGCACTATGTTCATTTTTTCTTAATTTATTGCAGATTAAAAAATAATAATAATAAATTAACAATTACATCGATTTATCTAAAAAAATGACACTTATCAATGAATTATAGAAATGTGTGTGTACATCTCTCAGACATTTTTGAGGTTATGTCTAAATGTGTTTTCATAAAATCACGTGGTTAAAGTGCGCGAAAAAGTAAATTCTTTAAATATATAGTTTCATTTACGCAAAGCATAAACGTTAGTATTATATATTAATTGTTATTATTTGATTATAATTAATAATTAATGTAAAATTATTGTATCAAATATTTTATAAAATGTAATATAATTATTTGGTAGAAAATAATGTAATGTTACTAATAAATATATTATTTCCGAAAAAACTGATATGTACAATTACGAATCTGAAAGAATAATAAATATGAAATTCAACTTCTTGTTATATTTTCTTTACGTAGTCTAAAGGAGTTAAAGGATTAAAGTGGTAAGCAAATAAGAGAACAATGATTAATTTAATTTCAAGTCTTCCAACCCCATATTTATTTCGGCAATGCCTTTTATATGAAAAAGTACAACACCATTTTTCGAAAGGGACGATATACACTTGTCTGTTCAAGGGAGCAAGAGAGAGAGAGAGAGAGAGAGAGAGAGAGAGAGAGAGAGAGAAGAGAGAGAGAGAGATGGAGACAGAGACAGTGGATAGAGAAAGATGCGGTTATCGAGGCGGTCGAGGGTAATAGGAAAACTAGGAAAGAGTGCAAAAAGGATGACCCTCAAGAGAATACAATATGTATTTTCAATTATATATATATAACTATTTAAAATGTATAGCGTTTAAAACTTAATGGTAAAAAATACGTATGTTCTTCTTGTGTGTTCTTAATATTCCACAGTTGTATATATATATAATCGACGTATAGAAATCAATAATAACAAAGTATTGTAATTACATTTAATCGCCTTTTACGTAGTAAATTCCTCAAATTGTATGTATATAGTAAAGAAAAAGAAGTATATTTATATTTATATATACATATGTGTGTGTGTGTGTGTGTGTATATATATATGTATTCATAAATTGTAATCTCTTGTTTTTTTTTTTCGTTTGTCCATTGGCGTTGAATTGGGCGCGTGCTTTGTTAAAACTTGTATATCATCAGCTAAATCTACACAGGGTGTCCATCACGTTTTACAATTTCCGTATATGATTTTTAATGTTCTGTTTTTTATCGCATCGATGTCAATACTTTTTTTTTTAAATAACACACAGCACCCTGGGCACATTTGCTTAACAATTAATTACGTAGATTAAATGTACACGAGAGCTTAAAAAGTACTATCCACCGGTATTATTTATTTTTGTTCGTCGTCAATCGTCATCCGTACGCCTCCATCTATATAATATATATCTGGATTTTTCTTTCGATTCGCTCTTATATAACAACGTTTAGTTTTACACGTAAAATCACTATTGTTTTTTTTTCAGCGAGACATCATGCAAATACGGTTGTTGTACCGTTATTTAAAAGTTGATTGCATCTCCTATTGTATATTTATATATATATATATGTGTGTGTGTGTATTTATGCGTATATGCACATACATATACATACATACATACATACATATACGTATATATTTAATATGTATATGCATACTGTTAATTTCTATTACATTTTAAACCGTTTACATGCATTTTGAAAATATGTTCTTCTATATATACATATATATTATATTATTAATATATATATATAATCACTAATATATCGTGCCGCTCCCCCATAACTTTCGTGATTGTCATACTTTTATGTTACCCATAAGTTTCTCGTTTGCCAAGCTGCGAGATACATACAAACACATCTATAAATTAAATGAAAAAACAGGGGTTTCTCAGTTAGAGAGAACATCTTTTCGAAAGCATGTAAAAAGTATATAAGTATACGGAAGATGCGAAAACGTTTATCGCCGAGCTTTTTCTTGTTTGCTTCATCTTTTTCTTTTATTTGTTCCAAGGCCTTTGGTTGTATAGAGCTTTACTCGCGTTTCAAATAAAAGTATACGCGCGAATTATCTTTTTCTTTTGTTGTTATTGCGAATTATCCTTTGCAAGTATATTTGGTAAATTTTACAGTTAATATATATATATATGTATATATATACATATACGCACTGTATATACACATATACATACATATATATTATGCATGTGTTTGTACATACATATATAAATACGAGGAATAATCAGCGACATCGTTTTCGCTTTTCTTTGACGATCACATCGTTTGTGTGTGTGTTTTTTTTTCATTTATATAGAACAAATCAGTTGGAGGCTAATATACATCAGTCCCTATATAATAAAACACTCGCTAATCGGAACTTATTGCGAAGAAATTACACGAGTTTCATTTTATTTCCTTTTTGTTTTATTAAGATTATTGCCGTGCTACACGAACCTCTCTGAGGCGAATGTTGTATAATACTTCTTTTAAAATATTTCCCATTGCTCGCCATATTCTTGCGATAGTATGATGCTTTAGTTATCAAGCTTGACGCTCTCCACGCTTATTTCGCTTTTTTCGTGAAAAAAAAAATTAAAATTAATTTTTAACTGGTTTTTACATTTATTACAAAATATCATATCCATTTTTCAAAGGAAAATTGTTTTTATTTGTGCACTTATAGTAATTATGTATATAATGTTCGTCGAATAATGTTTTTTAAAATAATTATAATTTTTCCTCGAATCAAATTGAATTGCGATAAGTACATAAATAAATGTAATAGGCAGATTTTTTGTAAAAAAGCGAAATATTACCATACTCGATTCACACAGCATAAACACAAGCAAAATGCATTTTTGGCCATTCGTTATCTTCGGTCTCTTAGTCTCTCTTATTAATCAACTTCTCTGACTCTACATTTTAATCAACGTGTCTCAATCTCTTACTTTTTTTTTTATACTAAATAGTATTTTACGCATTGTAATTGGCACGAATTTATTCCTTTTCTTCTTCTACATCGCTTTTCTATATATATGTATATAAGTGTATTAATAAAAAAAGGTAAGGACAAAGAAAAAGATACAACACAGGAAACAAAAGAAATGCATCGAGTCAGCAATAAAATTGCACACGAGTTCTCGTTTATCCTTTCGAAAAATCATTTTTTTACGTATACGTCTCACGTAACGTAAAAAAATCGCGCCTATAGGAGATAAAATATGTATATATTTATAATGTGAATTAGTTTACTTCTTTTTTTTTTGTTTAGCTGTATTAAGTCTCTGTGTAATGAATTTGTTGTGTGTCTGCGTGTTTACATTAGATGAAATAGTAAAATTTAATAAAATATCCTAGGAATTCTGTCAGTTTAATCATTTTCCCTTCGCACTTTGTAACAACCGTGGTGTTCGTTATACACATATATGGGATGTACACACGTGTGTACATGTATAATACACCGAGCACTCGAACTAGCCGGCGAAGAAACGAATCCGGAAAATTGTGTTTATAAATTTTACCTGCATCGTTTACATTCGTGAATTATATTTCTTGTTTATACAATTGTTTATGTACAATGCACATTTAATTTATATACAAAATTTTTACCGGCATGTGGAATGTGGAACTTTAACTTTTTTTTTTTTACTTCCGTTCCACTATGGGATTATATCATATATTCTTTTAACGGATAGAACTATCTATGATACAATGTTGTATAATACATGTTATTTGATATAACCTAATACTTTTTGCAGAACACTTTTGTGCAGAGACCTTAGAATCGACACATATTATTATATATATATTTATATATATATATAATATATTTTTTTTATCATTTTCATCAATTGAGTATGTATACATAATGAGCTTATTTAAAGTTTTGTTTAGGTTCTTCGTAGAGCGAGCACTTGTTCAATATATCGTTGGGAACATTTTTTGTTTTGTTTTGTTTTATTTTCTTTATTTAAGTTAGTTCGTTTCGAGAAGCAGCTTGTTGAAAAACTAGAAAGTGTGCATATAGATTACGAGACAATTAAACGAGATTACGTAAGTACAAGATATTTTTTTTTACAAAAAAAATGTCTAGTAAGTATAATTATAATTCAATAATATAGTTTAGAAAAAAGTTTTAGTTTAAAAAATTAATGATACCAATATATAGTGCTTGCTTACAGTTTACCGCTTCGATATGTAAAAATCTCACTATTATGTGTGTGTGTGTGTGTGTATTATATGCATCGAAATAAAATAACGAGAAGGAGCGTTTCTAAGGCCTTGTAATGATAATCTGCATAAAAGAAAAGCCGGAAAAATAATGTGTATACACAATCAATATAAAAGAGAGAATAAGCAAGCGAAAATAAAACAACTTACAATGTTGTACACAAACGGTAAATAAAAGTATAGGAAAATTCAGTAGCGAGGCACAAGAAAAAAAATGTATGTATATAATACAGAAAGTAGTGTCGTAAATAAAAAAAAAACTTGGAGTACGTAGTATCGCTATTGAATGAAAGAGAAAGTTTGTTATCTCCGACCGCTATAATTATTTAGACAAAAAAAAAAGTAAATAAATGAACAAAAAAATCAGTTCGTACACCATGTATCGGTTTGTCCATAAGTACGCCTATATATTTTATACAGGAGTGAAAAATAGAAACAAAAAAATAAAAGTAATTGTACAAATAATAAATACAAATGGATATGCGAATATCGTATATGATATGCGATTCGAAACTTCCTATATACGTAAAACTATATAGATTACAAATTGTATATACCGCACATTACGTACATAATAAAAAAATTGTTAACGCCTTTTTGTTTGTTAGTTTTTTTTTGTTATCATTCGATTCGTATTATATGTATATAACGCACAATCGATCGTTCCGTATGTTATTTATCTCTTATCCGTTTCTCTCGTTCCCTCTCCCTCGTTCATCAATTTTTTTCCATTTAAAAAATAATTAAATGAAACATTTGTACTTTAGCAGTGTAGAGCAGTCGTTTGTATATATATTTTATGTATATCATTATTCGATATCGTACATATACATTTATTTAAATATCTATATATATTTATATATATAGATTCGTTCGATAGCTTATTTATTTAAAAAACAATTGTCGCCACAATACAAGTTGATCGCGCATTTATTTTCTTCTCTTTCTCTCTCCTTTTTTTTAAAAATGTTCGACTACTATATAATTACGAATCTCAGTATATATATATCTTGCGCTTCGCATTTTTATATATATATACATCAAAATAATACACGTAATATCGCGCTACACGAGTGCACCATATATATACTTATAATATATTTGCAATATGTATATGCATATAGTGGTGTCGTCGGCGATTATTTTCTCTTGTTCTTCTTTATCTTTTCGTTTTATATTATTCATGCGTTCCGCGTTAATTATAAATTTACAATACATATATATATATATATAGAATTAATGTCAAACAAAATAGCTCGTTCTTTTCGTTAATTTCTCTCCTTTTCTTATTGCGTTTATAGTCTCGTTTCTTGTCGTCGAGGAAGAGAATTGTGAAGTTACGTTGGAAATTATGTTGAAAAAAAAAGAGAGAAATTTAATATACGAGTGAACTGAAGGCAACGGAGAGCTTAGGGCGACATTCTTATCTTTTTTCTTTCTCCAAGGTGGATAACATCGTGGTGACTTATTTATTTTAAACCTTATTACTTTCTCACGACGCTCACTTATTGTCGCTCTACGCTGCTGGAAAATTAATAACTCCTACCTTTCTAATGAGTAAATTTTGTTACACTGAATCTTTATCGAGATAGATTTAATTAAGCGATTAATATTTCGAAACAATCTGTTGATATCCCTCTTCTCCAGCATAATGTAAATTTTAAAGAATACCTCACACGTGATCAATCGCTCCTTAAAACTCAATTTTCCTCCGTTTTTGCTTTGCGAATTATAAAAATAATTTCGCATATTATTTAACGTTCTCTTAAAAAAAACTGACTATCAATAAATAATTAAGGGAAGAAAGTGTAAAATTAAATTACTCTACAGAGATTGTAGATCAGTGGACCGATATAGGTAATTAAGTTTTGGCACACTAGGTATATACATATATAGTAAAACGTACAAATCTTTGATGAATACTTTTAAGAAATGTAAGCGTTAAAAAAGTAATAAGGAACGAGGAAGTTCGCGATATTAAAATTGTATTTATTTTCTATCTCGACGAATGTTAAGTTAAAAGTTACCTATGATTTTTGTAAAACCAAGTACAAATTTTATGGAATAAATTTATCAAACGAAATGTAACAAAAAGTTTCTATAAAAAATGTATTAGCAAATTAGAATTTATTACTCTGAATCAGTATACGTATACTTTCTTCCCTTAAAGCTCATCATCCTTATTCACCAAGAAAATGGGAAATACAATTTCCGATCGTTTTGACAATTTGACTAAATTCGACGTATGAAGGTATCCTTGTGAATCAGACCTAATTACGATAACCCTCGTCCTACATCTGTGTATAATTAAAATCCATATGCGCGTCTCTATCAATGTTTCGACGTCAATTCCGCTTGCTACAAAACGTCATCACCCGCAGGGATAGATTAATAAAAAGATTATACATCGCATGTTGATATAACAATGATGAACATACGCAGAGATATATAGGTAAAATAGCACCATAAGATTGAGACGCAGTCATTGCATTAATAGTTTATATAGTTAGAAATGAGGATTGCACCGTGTAGATTTTCAAGCGCTGATTTCCTTATGCTTTTTTGTTTACTATATTACCCGAACACTAAAATACCCTACCGTAATAATGACGCAAAATTACAAAATAAGCCTTTTTATTGATGATGACTTTTATAATATACAATTTTTACACTGTTTTATCTTAAAAATACGTAACACATTAAAATAGATTTTTTTCAATTAAATTCCTTATTCATAGTTCAAAATTGTTTAACAATTTTTTTTGTCCTTATTTAATAAAATAAAATTAAAAATTATTGCGGTATTTAGAAAATTAAAAGATCAATTGATTAAATAATTTATAAATACAACTTTAAAAGTTTATCATGATGTGTCTCAGCATAAATTTGTTTAATTTTTTTTCGTCGTATAATTTAATATACATGAAATTTTAGAAGCTTTTTTTACGTACTACAAAGAAATAAGAGCTTGGAAATTAAACGACATCCTTCTAAGACTTAAGCGGATTTATAAGGAAGCAGCTGAAAAGGTAAGAAGAAAATTTTTAAAAATTCTTTTTTTCTTTTATACAAGAGTAATTTAAAAGGATCGCGTTTACGTTTATGTGTATGTATGTATATATATATTATATATATATGTATATTTATCCAAGAAGACCGAAGGCCGAACCAGCCTTGATTAACGTTTAAATCGTTACAATTATTTAATTTAAATAATTAAGTTTAATGACGTATATTTGGCCGCATCCAGTCACGCGAACATCCTCAACGCCTACATACATATTGACGCATAAATGAAAAAATATTAAACAAATAAAACAATAAAAATATATATATACTTCCCGACATAGTATATATAATAATGAGTTTCGGCGTCGAGTCGGCGAAGAAATTTATTCAGGACTAGAAAATTTTGAATGAATCACGCGGACACGATCGATATACACAATATTATATATAATTTATACAATCAATATGCATTTCGATAATATAATTCTTTTATGGAAAATTTCATTACATTTTTATATCAATATTTTTCCCCTTTTACTTTCCTATTCGCCTAAAAATCTTTGTCTTATATCTTTTTTTTTATCAATGGAATAAATCTCGCGCGAATTTGCTGAGTTTATAATTGTTCGATGATCCCGCGGATTTTTTGTTCTCGCTGTTATTATTCTCATTCTCTGTCTATATACTTTTTCTTTATTAGATTTGTACCATTCCGCATATATTTATCGTTTTTTTTTCTTTTAAATTGACTAAAATCAGAAAAGCTTTGATATTCCGTTTTTCTTTATATATCACTGAGAAAATTGTTTTTTGCGATCACAGCAGACTCGCGCTCAATTCGATATATATTTATATATATATTTCTATTTTTATATATATTATATTAAGATGCGATATCTTTTATTTATTTAATATATTAGTTCGGTATGATATGTTTATTCACAACTTGATGTGAGCGCTTAAAGTTGAAATTTCATTACTTTTTTTTCTAAATCGCGAAGTGTAAGCTTAAGTACATTTAATCTATTACACTTGTATAAATAATGAAGAGCTGTTATGTATTTAAGTATAACGCTATTTGTATTTCTTAGGAAGATCAAATGTTTACGATTGCGCAGAATCACTGTCGTCGGCCTTTTTTCGTATTTTTATTTTCTTTAGCAAAAAATCACATCTACCAGGTGCAAAACAATCACAGTTTTCCTAAATGTTAGTTCATTTTTTTTTTTTCGTTTAAAAAGCTTTTTTCAAGTTTTACTTCAATTATAATATAGTATCTTAATGTTTAAAGCTTACGTTATAATTATACAATAAAACAATGTAATGATGACACATCATTTTTAAGTAATTTTCTTTTGACTTTTCGTAAGTGTATAAACTTCTATCATCCAATTATAAACTTTAATTAAATTGTATTATTAATAAATTCAAGATTCGTTAGCTAGAATCCTTCATTCGCGATTTTTCAATGAGGCTTAAATGAAATTCATAGCATTTGGTTTTTATTAACGTTTGCGAACAATAATTTTCATCAACAAAAAATCTTCAAAAGATAAACAATAATAATAAGCTTTATTAATTAAAAAAAGTTTAAAGATAATATTAACAATAAAAACATTTAATGTAACATATAAAGAAACTAAATAATTATTATTTTATATCGAAATGATTACCGATTTTCCACAAGCCGACGAATTAGTTAACTGTGATTAAATTCTCATTGCACGTTATTTAAAAATATCAGCTACTTAGCCATGTTCTGGGACTTTCTCTCGATGGGGGAATTATTTACCATATTATATTATACATCGAAATGGAAAATGTATATAATCGGTATATAAAGTACAAATGAAAATGTTCAACATTTATAATTCGTGACAATCGTAATCGTGATGTGATATGTTCGTAACACGAAGAAAAACTACCGTCCGCGTTTTAATTTTAACTCGTACACAAGCATTTTCAAACGAGCTATGATATTTGTATATAAATGTATATCGAAAGCATTTCTGTAATATATATATATGTATATAATTTTTTTTTATACTTTTGTCTGAATAATAATAAATTAAATCAACCAATGACGTCGAAACTTAATTAAGTAAAATATTGCACTGTCAAGTTTAATGAAAAATGTTTCTCTTTTCCATCCCCCGCGCATGATTTCTCATCGATCGTTCTATATCATATATAAATCGCGAATCGATCGCGTATATATATATTTGTTTAAGTACATTTCGAATTCGATCGAATTTTCTTTTAACCCGGCAAAAATTCCTACGTAAACATACGTAATCGGCAATAGGATAAGTAAATACATTTAGGCGTATTTTGTTGTTCTCTTTTTTTTTTTGCTTCATCGATAAAATTCTTGCGTCTTCGATATGCATTTGACTTTCAGGATCACTTCGCTAACGTTTATTTTAATTATTAATAATTAAGATTTAATAGAAATTCTGAAAGTTTCGACGGCGCGCTAAAAAGACGTTGCTGCATTGTATATAATAATAAAACCCTATACACTTTAATCCTTTTGCTTTTTTTCGCTATTTATAATATATATATTTTATTTATTTATTTATTTATTTATTTATTTAATTCAATATTTATATATCTACGTCGAGTAATAAAAATAGAATAGCATAGATTGAGACTCGCACAGTGCATGCACCTATTGAAGTGGGGAGAAGAGACGCCATGCTTTTTTTTTATTTCTAAAAGTCCCGGGCGTTATTATTATTATTATTTTTTTTTTAAATGCTCGTAGTACGACGTTTTTATTTATTTATATTTTTTCATACGTACGCGATAAAATCTATATGTATATGTAAGTTTCGAAAGTGCGCGTCATGCCATAGGACGTGTGTGCTGCATGTTTATGCATCGGACGCCTTTTATTTTCTTTGCCGCACGGACGAGAAGGTAGTGAGTAAAATTTGATGAAACTTATATTGCGATGTACAATTGTTTTAGCTTTTTCCTTAACAAAAAAAAATATAGAAAAAAGAAATTTCACGCTCCCATTTTGTTTTACAAACAAATGTGGATTAATAATTTAAAATCGTACGACAAAGAAGAAATTTCGTTAAATTAAACTCACTCTCTTCTCGTCGAATCGTTCATTTACGATACAATTATCTTTTCGAGATGCAATAACGCATTTTTTGTGTTCAAGGAACGCTGATGATGATACTTTTCTTCCGCGTATATCGTAATACTTTTCATCTTTTTCTTTATAGAATACGAACGATTCTCAAGTAATTCATTGGCTCAACGGAGGACGTATAGATTTATTTTTTTCTTTCTTTCTTTCTTTCTTTCTTTCTTCATATTGCTACTTAAAAGATCTTCCTTTGGAGAATTTTTCGAGGAGTATGCAAGTCCTCCAAAGTTTGAATATCTTGCGCATAAAATAGTCTTGGACGAGTTTGTTGTCTGCAGGTTTCTTCATATTTCTGTTTGTGATTCTTTATATATTCCTTGATTGGGTTTAGAAACTTGGAAATCGTTGTCTACTTTCTTTCTAATTTCTTCTTTTTGTTGAGTTACGATGTTTAGCGTATCAATCGAATATACATATATGTATATGTATATGCATATATATACAGATACATATATGTGTGTATATATACATACACACACATATATATGTAATATATACACACACGCATATACGTATGTATATGTATGTATATTGATGTGGATATGTGCATTTTCATAATTCATTATATTTATTTCGATCAGTAAGGGGAAGCAATGAAACTTTCGTTCATATTCGATACTATCGTCGTGATTGATCAACGACGGGCAGGCTCACAATTTCAGATGGGAGGCCGAAAAAACAAAAGCCGCTTCGTTTCGGTTAATACATGTTTGCTCGTTTCTTTTTTTTTTCATTTTTTTGAGTTTTGCGATAATCGCAAATGATTATCAACGCACTGGAAAACGTGATCCTGACGATGTCTTCTTGACTCTGGAAAATAAAGTAAATGCATTGTGAGTATATAACGCATATTCTTAATAATTTGTTAAATTAATTTATATAAAATTGTAATATTTATGCTTTGTTTACTAATAAATATATGTAAGTAGAATTCGTAAATGAAGGTTCGTAGATAAAGAAAATACCGTTTGTGAATAATAATTCAAACGTTGATGAAGTACGATTACAAGATAGGCCGATTAACATTATACGGTTGTAAATACATTGAAAATACTAAAGTGAACGCAAGGGAAAAAGAAAAAGTGCAGACTAGCGTGAAAAAAGGCAATAAAGATTCAAAAGGTACTTGTAAATACATCGACTTAAAAAAAAGGTACCTCGTATTTTTATTGGCTCGAAGACTTTGTCATGCGCAGAATAAAAGAATTTTTCCTAGGGCAATCTCAAAGTGAAAAGAAAAAGGGAAAAGGACGAAAAGACCGAGCGAGCGCGTGGGTGAAAAAACTTGGGCAAAAGGAAAAGTTGGAGATAAAATAAAAAAAAAAAAGGAACCAAGTGTTTCGACGTGAATCGTCTCTTACTTACATCAAAATGAAATGTATTGTAATAGATTATATCTCATTTAAAATACTTGGTACCTGTATAGCTTTCACGTTTAATTTCTTTTTTAAATATTGTATATAAGACTTCGCGGTGTTTGCATATATATATATATGTTATCCTCGTTTATATTATTTCAACGTCAGGACGAATACCAAAGTTGGTGAATGAGAAAAGCTCAAATGACAAGAAAGCTCTAACAACTTCCTGACATTGGTATTGTATTCAATGTCTTTAATTAAAACTTTTCCTTTTGCTAGGCGGATGAAAACAGCCTTGGAGATGTTGGTATAATTCTCTTTTAGCAAACGGTAGCCTCGGTGAAGTTTAATCTTTTAGTATACTGTCCGTTCCCGGTGAATTTTTTAATACTAAATTTTCAAAGTTCACGCGAGACCGGTAAACAATGTAGTTTTCTTTCCAATGGTTTGTTACACGTACCGAATGATTTGAAGAAAAACACGTGAGGAACCATTTGTTTTTAACGATACCCAATGGGGCGTCATTAAACACGGTACATTAATTTCACCTACCGAAATTACACGATCAATAATTAAACGGTTTGGAAAAAGAATCCCCAGAATATTACGTTCACCTTGGGAAATGTTGTTAATTTCATCATTTATATACTAATGTCAAATATGTTACATTTCTTTAATTATTCTATTTGTATTAGTTTCTCGAAATACGAATATATTTGCGTATCAAAAGAGTACAATTCTATTTAAATCGACTACCCCTTGAAACGTATGCTAAAAACAGAGTGTAAAAATGAACAATAGCATGCGAAAATCGATAAAACTTTAACATTATACAATATAAACGAGGTATGTCAAAACAAGGTATAAATTTTGATTAAAAATTTATCGAATTGATTGAATTTCCTAACTTAATACAATCGAATTGGTTAAAAGATGAATCGAATAGCTGATGGTTTAAATATAACAAATAATCCGAAAATTACATTAATAATATTGCATTAATCCGTCCTTAAAAATAACAGTAAATGGGTAACTCAGAGGAATAATAAATAAAAAATAAAACGTATAGTAACAGGTATACAACAATATAAATGTAGTCACCATCTCTTCACTGCAAATCCTCCTCGCACTTGGGAATGTCGAAGATCTCGGCGAAGAGGGGAGGAAGCTTCAACTTGGCCCAATTCCGCCTGAACCAGTCGAGCAGATTGGCATGCCTTACTCCTAGGGCCTTGAGTTCCGGTATCCTTTGTGTAAGCCCAGCGATCCCAGGAGCCGGGACACCCACACCTTGTTCCGCAGTCCCGTTCGCTACGACCGGGCTAGCTCTCACAGCTTGGACCCGTAAGGCCTCGAGCAATCGATCTTGAAGCCTTTGAATCGCTTTGACATCGTTTAAACCAGGACGTTCGCTTAGTAACACCGCACCCGAGAACAGGCCCAATTCCGCGTCCGTCAATTGGTGATTGTTCAGTGCGGAGGTGAATTGCATCACCGCTGATACGAAGTCGGGCTGCCACACGAGTTAAACACATTTTATTTCTCGATTTATATTCACCATATATATATATAGACACATCTTTTGCTTACAATTTAAATATAATATACTATAGTACTTTAAATAATTACTGCTTGACTTTCGTTTTTAAGCTAAGTTATTGATAAGCAGATTTATGCAAAGTTCAAGAGAAAGTTCATGAAACTGTGATAATTTAAAATTGTATATATTACTTGATATCAAAGTCTCTTATTGTAACATTAAATTTCTTCGCAAAGTTTGTCAGTAACGTAATAAATGCTTCGAAACTGTTGTTTCAACTGATAATTAGTATCATTCATTTTTAACAATATTCATGCAAAAGTTAAATAATAATAATACTTCGAATTTCAGTAGAGTATTCGATATAATATTTAACCGTGATTGCCGACTAACCAATCAAATTGAGCAATCAATTAAAACGTAACATACGTCGACATGATTAATTTGATATACAATACCACTAACACTTGACCCTCACAGGTATATAAAGTGCCGGTACAATATTCGCGTAATCGAATTGTCATGTATTTGCCACAATAATAAGATATGTATACAAAAGTAACATTTTTAAAGTAACATTTATAAATAAAACTAAAAATTTGTAATTTTGTATACTTATACCTGAGGAATTAATTCTAGTGAACGAATGAAATGCTATCACTTTGTTACCATATACGATAGTAAAAGTAAAATATAAGAAAAGCTTACCTCGTACATAAGCTCGAGTTGCTGTCGGGTAATAAAGGTACCATCCTCGAAGGTCATTGACGTATCCGAGGTCATCTTGGATATATGACTAAGCCAGACTTCAAAGAAACCGACTTTGATGAGAATGAGCTGATCGTCCTGCGAGAGCTCGCAAAACCCCGGTACGCGTTTCGCGAACTCGACGACCCTCTGGACCGAGGGTGTGACGCGTGCGGCGAACTGCTGCCACAGCCAAATCCTGTGCGACTCGACTGTCTCCGCCGTTGATGAGGCCGCTTCCGGATCTTCTGGGCTCGCCGGCTTTTTAAATTCATACATTTTATTTCATCCTTTACTCTTAACTTATTCATTTTTTTCTTAAATTATTTAATCAATTTATTCTTCTTTTATTATTTATACAATTTCCTCTTTTGAATAACCTGATTACATAATTACGAGCAATTTTTATTCACATTCGAATCAACGCCATTGTTATTATATTAATCTCCAGATTGAAAACCTTTATTTAATTTTTCTTTTGTTTCTTTATTTCATACTGCTGTTGAAAACGTATTATTCATCTTTAATTTATAACTTAATGATAAATATTTTGAGGTAACTATTTACACGTTTAATACATATCATTATACAAAGTTCGTCTTTTATAAAGTCAACAGTTTCGCTTATACCCGACCAATAAAAATTTACCGAACAAATAATGTTTTGAACTGTAGATATTAAAAAAAAGAGTAAGCAAAGTAAGTAATAAATTAACGGGATGTCGGACCTAAATTACAGGAATCTGCATCTTTCAACCCGAAAAATCTATCTAAACTATTGAATTAAAAATCTGAAAAAAATTCATGCGGATATCGAAAGGCCTGAAGTTTTGATTCTTTTTTCAAGAAAAAATTATTTTTTCAATAATAATTGAGTGAAGAGACATAAATTTTCAACCCAAAAATCGTAATAAAATTATGGATTTATGGATATCGCAATAAAATCTGAAAAAAATACGGGTATATATGTTACTTAAAATATGCCTAAGGGTCTGACGTTCAGGCCCGGGTTTTTAAATAAAAGAACATTAATTTGTTTATAAACAAAAATATAAAAAATGACCATTTTCTGAATATGACATCTCTTTAAGTAAAGTTTAGAGACCACACATGTCTCTTAACGTTTGAAGAGAAAACTAGGTTCCGCTATTACATCGAAGCGCATAAGAACAAACATAAAGGAGATGGACTCACGGGTATGATCATGGGCTTCCTGACGATTCCCCTTGTGCATTCATCGGTGAAACCACAATGGGCATGATGCGCCTGTGAGACTTGCAATATAACGTCGTACACAGCGAGCTGCTTTACGTCGGCATCTGATTGGTCAGCCTCGACAACCGTCGCTTGTGGTACCCGCGGCATCGCGTTTTGACTTTGCGGGCTGTTGATATTGTTGTTGTTGTTGTTATTGTTGTTGTTTGCGGTGCTGTTGTTATTGTTGTTATTCGTGCTGTTGTTGTTGTTATTGTTGTTGCTGCTGCTGGTGTTGTTGTTGTTATTATTGTTGTTGTTGTTGTTGGTTGCGCTGCTAGCCAATTGTGGTACGACACCGTTGGCGCTTGTAGGTGTTGGTGGGCCGCCGCTGGTCGTCGTCGTCGTAGGCGTTGCGTCGTCTGGTCCCCGTTCGCGCGATCGCTTGGGTACCCTGCCGTATCGCACCGCTGCGAAAATAATGTTCCATTTGTTAAGTAAAATAAAATTATCAATTGAAATTATCATCGCGCTAAACAGTAAAACGCGCGAGAAAAAGAAATAAAAAAACATTTTTACATATTTCTATTAAGAATAACACTTTAATTTTGTGATAATCATTTATAACGTGATAAGTATATCTTATTGTACGTATGTGTACAGTGTACAATAGGCTAAATCGCAACGAAGTCGACCATACATCATCTATATTGATATGCTTTATACAATATCAATGTATATGTATATATTTCAATATTGGCCAGACTTTTGCCAGACATCCGGGGTCAGACATTCTTACAGAGGTAATTAACATTCTTAACTTATTTTGCTTCTCTTAAATATACTTTTAAACTATTAGTAATAGACACCCGTAAATTACCTCAAAATTTCATTTGCATTTATTGGAGAACTTAATCATATAATTATATTGACGATATAACTCGTAGTGTTAGTTTTAGTTTACATTTTAGTTTAGTTTACGGTTTTCGTATTAGTTTTCGAAACAAAGGAGCTTCCAAGCAAAGGTCAATGCTTTAACTGTGCAGAAAGTGCCGAACTCATCCATTATAAAATATAATAGCCAAATTGACAGGTAGTCAAAAATTTTTAATAAATTTAAACATAATTCAATATAGAAACTTTTATTAACGCGTCAAACGGCAATTACTCAATAAAATGCCAGTTGACTAAATTAATACAGTTATCAAAGGCATATTATATTGTATATACAGTGATGAAATGAAAATTTATAATATAGTCAAAATATAACATCGATTGGTATATGTAATTTCAAATATAATTTCGAATTATCTTAAGCGTTGACGAACGATTATTGATATGCATATTTAATTTATTAAATTAATACCTATATATGTTGCAAACAATAGTTTCAAATGCCATGAATCAGGTTTATTTATAAATATATACCTATATGAAAGAATTTAATTATCCGTTGCCTCGACCAAACGATGTATCTATATATGTATACGAAATGAAAAAAGTCACTGAGCAGAGATAAATAGAGTAAAGAGGGGGGATGGTACGGGGAGCTAAATAAAAATCGCGTAATTCTTAAAATTAGTAACGAGGTCGAAAAGCGAAACGAAATAAAAGTACTCTCATGGCGCACTCAAGAGAAAGAGAAAGAGCAAGTATGAGAGAGGAAAAAGAAAAGGAAGATATATATAGATGTATGTACGTACACACGTATACGTGTACATATATATGTGGTAGAAAAAGCGCGTCTCGACGTTTCATGGAAGAAGTTAATCCGGGTGGATGCGCGCGCGCGGGCTTATGATTTTCCCTCGAGAATTTAGCCTCTGACATACGCGAGCGACGAAATAAAAAGAATGAGGAAATGAAAGAGATTAAGGGATAGATGAAGGCGTATATAACGGGAAAGAAAAATGTTATATATAATAATAAATGAACGTTAGAGTTGGGTTAGAATTTTAAATGATGGAATGGTTGCGTTTATACCTTTCTATCTACCAATTTTTGTACATCCAATACAACCTGTTCAACCTTAATAACCTGTTTCGCGCAAATCCTAACATATTGATTATTTATTCTAGTCAAACCTTAATCCTTTCAAATTTAAAACAGATATACGCGTTATTTTGATGTCTCCCTTTAAAATCACCTTTTATTTTTACGGATTAGTAACAATCTCAGATGAAACGAATAAGATGGGAAGTAATTCATATTAATGTCCGCACAGTAAAATAAAACCGGAAAAAAATTAGGGAACAAAAAATAATTATTCGGCGAGGATCCGACACTGTCATGTGCAGCAGTTTAGTTCTACAACTTTGACGCTTAATTATGCGAGCCAAGTCAAGGGGCTGTAAGAGCCACCGGGTCGCGGTTTACACTTTGGTAGGAAGGGATAAACCTATCCCTCTGTAATATTTCGAATTTTGGTAAGTCTTTGCGGGATGGATATACTTTGTTATTTATGCGGTTTGCCACGTTTTTGATTAAACAGTTGCTTCGCAGTGGTGAATAACCTTACAGGTTTTCTACGTTTAAGTTATTTATTTCTGACGTTTCTTTACGCAAGAACGAATTAAAAAACGAATGCACATTGTTCAGGATAGCCGAGATTGTATCATTGCGAAATATTTTATTAAATCAATCCGCGATTATTTATAAATTTTATAGTTCTCATTTTGCGTTTGACGAACAACATATTCGTATTTATATACGTCGATGATGTTTTATATGTTTAAAATATTCGTCTGAGTAGTATATATATAGAAGGAATGTTTTAACTAAAACTTCATACTTTTGTTTCCTAGTTCATAGTAAATTTTTCTTTTGTATCAATTGGTATAGAGAATCGTTATACAAAACAATTTAGGTATGTATATTTAACTAAAAATAGAAAGTTTATTAGAAAATTGGTAAATTACTTAGATAGTATAGAAATTAATAATAAACTATAGTTAAATATTAATAGAATTACAAAAAGTTGAAAAATTGAGTAATGTTATACTACTATGCGGTAAGTAATAGATACGTTGATTTACGTTTTTATTTAAATGGAAGACAATGTTCAATTGTTTCTGTTGATTTGCAATATTTTGTAACAAAATGATAACTTTCCACAAATATAGAAGGTAACAATAGAAAATTAAATAATTTAAATTTTAAAGTCCTAAATATTTTGGACTACGAGTTTAGTAAATGGCAATTCAGTTTTGATTTTCTCATATATCATACTGAAGAAGATCTATTTATTTTTATTATTTAGCTAATAATTTTAAGGTGTAATACTATAAGTAACAAAATTACATAAATCTTTGGGGAATTCTTTTAACGCGTATTGATAAAATTCTATAAAAAATTTAATTGATTCCATAACGGGACTTGAAATATACCAAATTGATAGTCGTTATCCGATTAAAAAATCTCCAGTTTCTGTTAAAATATTTTCTTAATATGTTTGAAACGTAATCTAAAACATCATCTACACTGACATACTCGTGTAGACAGCTACAATGAGAACTTTGTATTCTGTCAAGTGAATTTATACCAGCATTGAAATCTCCACCGTTTCTTAAAAAATTAACTCAAATATTCTAGTGAAAACAAAACGTTAAGCAAATGATTGTTAACATAACTATCAAATTTTAAATGAACATCAATAATGAGAAACTATATATATTATCTGTCGAAAATAATAATTTGATATTTTTAATCTGTTTTAAACATTAAAAACAATTAATGGCTGAGTTACATTTATTAAGTTCCCCTAGTAGAATTTTAAATATGAAAAATGGGCTTAAAACTAAGAAATGGCCAGTGAAACTGGTCAGGTTCTATCTCAAAATGAAACGCTTTTTCACACCTTTCTTGACCATTTCTTAGATGGACATAACCTTCATCAAATATGAAACAACTTTTCGGGTAATCCTGTAAACAATACTTGAAGCGTGTTGTGAAATTTGATCGGTTTTACCATTTGTAATAGATACAGACGCTTATTTACGCTATATAAATAGTACTTTTAAAGATATTTTGACGTTTATCATTTTTGTCTCAAATTAAGCCAAATCATTTTTAGGAGCTTGTTCATGGCTATTATACCTACCTAAAATGGCCAATTTTTCTTAGTCTACTTAAAATTCCAAAAGCATTTTTGATGGTCAGAAAAGGTTTATAAATTAGAATGAAAACTATGAAATGGGCAGGAAAGGTTCGAAAAAGCGTTTCATTCTTGTACACGACCTGACCAAGCGTCCTAGTTAGTTTATAGATTGACATGAGAACGCTACTCAGTAAATGGCTACAAATTTTTGTTGATTCCACCAGGGTCATAGACTTTTTAAAGGTAATATATTAATATTATTTGCATGCTTCAATAAATGTTTCTGTTATCAATTGACGAATTTGACGATTAAAAGTAATTTAATCCTGAAGTTTTAGCAAGACTTAGAGTCATAATAATTATTAAGGGGTCAAGCCTGGGTTAACTGCTCAAAAAATTGATTTTTTTTTTATTAACTTTTTTTAAAGTATTTCTTACATAAAACATTATCCCAAAATTTGAAAAAAAAACAAAAAATTTTTTCGCAAGTTATAATTGAAATAAAGTAAGCATCAATAGACATTATTTCTCTAAAATTATTTTTGCAAAAAAAGACATTTTATTTTAATTTAACTAAAATAATAATTGCGAGGTTTTCGACGTTTACATACAAGTATATTAAACGAAGCAACTATCAAGCGTAGAGTTTGGTAAAGTAGAAATCTACTTTACCATACGATTCAAATTTAATAGTTAATAAATAAATGATTCTTTTTACTCTAATATACTGCACAAATACGTACAGTTCTATTTGAAGTAAATATTGCCTGCATTGATAAAGTATTTACATTATTTTAGTAAATACTCAGTGGATTTTAAATTAAAAGTATATTTTTAACTTTAAATTTTATTAGTTTTAAGAAATTAATTATAAGCTTATACAAAAAACGAGCAGTAAAACAAATGCCAGACTCAAGTAACAGAATACCTGGTACATCTGCTCATAAAAAAATTATCAACATCAGTAAAATCCAACTACGATGCACTTCCATCAACATTGATCCAGATCAAGTAAAAAGTTAAAAACTGATACCATTGAAGAAAGTAGCACAGAAAATAAAATTATAGATATATCACTACTTTTCCCAACATTAGAAGAATTTTTAGTTTGTCAGAATTGTCATGGTACAGTTAAATTTTCTGAAGTTGATGTGAGAGGTTTGGGAAGTAAAATAACAATAACATGTACAAACTGTTTTAAGGTATTTGTTATTGATTCAAGTAGAAAAGTTGGAAAAAAAGTAACGCTTATGAAATAAATAGACGTTAGTGTACACAATGAGAACTCTTGGTCATGGGCATGCTGGTTTAGTTACTTTTTGTGGAAATATGGATTTGCCGAGTCCAGTTTCTCACAGTAATTATGACATTATTAATACAGAGATAAAAAATGTTTGTAAAGAAGTTGGTAAACAGTCTATGAAAGCAACTGTCAAGCAAGTATATGATTCAACAAGTCAGAATTGCCATATAAGTGTATCAGGTGATGGTTCTTGGAGGAAGCGAGGATTCAATTCTCTTCAAGGTGTTGATACTGCATGAGAATGAAAAAGTAATTGACGTTCCTCCAAAGCAATATTTTTGCAGAGCATGTGAATTGCGACCAGAAGAAGAAACAAAAGAATATAGAGAGTGGTACTTTACGGCATGAAATATACTAATTATATTGGAGGTTTGAAACACTTTCACAAATAAGTACTCATAAAATAACTTCAACCACATAATATCGCACTAAGCACAAATACACTGAGCATAACAAAACACTTATTTATAATTTTATCTGTATTCTGCAAATATTGTATATCTAAGTGTTGACACATTGGTTATGCTGAAATGGAGAAACAAAGAATCAATTTCTTGACATAAACAAAATATAAATTTAAGGTTATGCAAATACTTATCTGATATAATTTGTTCATGCAGTTTTATAAACCACTAGTTTTTTTTACTTATTTTATTTAGATATTGTATAATATAATATATATAATATATAATTCTACTTGATATTATAATAGCTTAAAACTGAACTACAAACGTGTGGCTGGTGCACACTTCCATTAGCAGCTGTAACACTATATATGCCTCTCTCTTTCTCTATCACGTGACAAGGCAATCCGAAAAATCAATAATTTTATGGAAGACTTGTCATGTGAGAGAGAGAGAAAGAGATATTGTACACAACTGTCAAACAGTATTTGTTTTTACTCCATTCTTTACATACTTTTAATTAAATTTAATGCTTATAATAAAAATTATAATCATATAATATAATATAATAATCATAGTATAAATATTATTATATAAAATAGTCATAAACTATATATAAAATAATCATGTATTAATATTCAATAATAGCTAAGTATTCTTTTAGTTTTAAAAAATTTATTCCTCTTTTTATAAAGAAACTGATTCTTGAAGTTGACTTTCTGTTATTTTAGATAATACATGTATATTAAAAAAATATACTGAGTATTATATTAATAAAACCAGAAAAAAGTCACTATAAACCTATTAAATATACATATTATTAAGATTACACATACAAATTGTACGATACCTGAAGAATATGGTATTAGAATTATAAAATAAGTAAAACTTTAAATCTAATAAGTGAAACTTTAAATGCATTTATCTCATTAATGCTTTTTTAATGATTTTAGCTTACTTGCCGCAGGATATTTCAGAGCCAGGTTGATGAATCACTTTGAAATTTTGGGGAAACTTTTAAAATATATATTTCTACGGACTTATGTTGCCCAATTTTCAAAAAGATAAGTTTTAGGTGAATGTTATGTACGTATACGTACATAACATTCACTATTTTTCTTGTTATTATCAACTTTTATATTTAATACATTGTTATTAATTTTTTTTTGAGAAAAGGAAAAACGTAAGTCTGTAAACGTATATTCCATGAACATTTTAAGCCTTATTAGACATTAAAAGATGCATTCAATGCTTCAATATCCTACGGCAACTGCAAAAATTAATCAATTTTTTAATATCATTATAAGTTTAATAACCAGGATTAAAAATGCATTATAAACATTTTTTATATTGATAAATATAATGTATAATACATATATATTATATAAAAAAAATTAATATGTGAGAAGAATTAAAAAAAAAAAAATTATTCTAATAATAATTATTTATTTATTGAAAACATTTAACCCAGGCTTGACCCCTTAACTGTTTTCTATGAGTAATCAAAAACAGTTCTGTAATTCGTTGATTATATTTCATAAGCACTTTAATCAAGAATTCTAAACTTTTTTAAAAAAGGTTTTACCGACTTTAGAAATATAGATATATCTTACATTTATTATTGTTTGGATGGTTTGTTTTACTGCAACAACGCGTTATGTTCTTTATATACGTACACCGATGCATAGTCTATCCTCTTTATAGTATTCTAAGCTTTACAATACCTAATAAATACTCCTGGACACTTTAACTCAAAATTACGAACCTATTTTACAGGACCCTACGTTTACAGAACGCGGCAAAAGAAGAACTGACTTAAATTCCAATAAGGTATAATAATTGATCTTTTGTTCATTATTAATTTTGAATAAACAGACTGTACCTTTTGTTACATAAAAATACGATATTTAACAGTTTCTATTTAAAGATACAACATGGTATACACGACTGTAAAATATTTTCAAGAATGTTTTGTACATTCAATACGTAGATTTTACGAGTTCACACTCAGAGGTGTAATGTAAATTTCAAATCCATTTTGAATTTGAATTATAGAAACATATATACCGATTTCTTTTAAAACAAAAATTTCGAATTTTATGGAATTCGAATTGAAATTGTTCACTAGAAAGATTATGCATGCAACGTTTAAAAATCAATAGGTGAACGCAAATTTAACAATATTTTTTTTATACATTCTAAAACTTGCGCATGTCAATGGCATTAAAAAATATGAAATTTAAAGCTGTATATTCGTATATGGATAAACTTTATACTGCATATTTTGTAACAAAAATTTTTACAATATAGTTGTATTACTATTTACAATTCTGATGAGTCACAGTAATTATGAATGTCAATTTTTAACCGCAGAGTGGACAATCGTAATAAATAGAAAAATAAATGAAACTCGAATAATTGATATACTTACAATCTCTGGACATGCCGACGGCCAGACACTTTTTAAATCTACAGTACTGGCAACGATTCCGATTCAATCTTATCACCAGACACTTCCCGTCTCGCAAACACCTGTACTCGATCTGCTTTTGTATGCTCCGCCTGAAGAAGCCCTGGAAAATTGAAAAAAATTGCTCGTATTAAACCCTTACTTTCGGTAATTTCATAAATTATTCGGTGAATTATTTAAAACAACATTAAGCGGACGAGGGGCATCGAACTCAATATATTTTCGCATTTGCATTATACATCTGTATCGATCCTTCGTGATATATATATGTATACACACGTACACACACAAACCAACACACACACACATGTCGAATGTTACGCTAAATGATTCACGACAATATATAAATCCTAATTAATTGATTAACCACCATTTTACTAAATGGTAAATAAAAAACATGTAATTGGATTGAATTAGCAAGCACCTCTCAGTGAAATAATACTCAACCGAATAAATAATACAGAGGGAAAAATGTTTAAAAATTAGTGTACGGTATCTTTAATTCACGAGAGGCGAATTGCACATAAAACGCCAGGCAATTCATATTCCCCGTGAAATTTCCTTTAAAAATGTCGCATAACCGAATAAGTACGTGCATACGCGAATCGAAGAAATTCATGAAAAGAGGCGTATATAAAAAGGATCGAGGAAAAGTCGTTTCGCGTAAAAATTTCTTCAGAAAAATCCTTCCGCCTCTCAAAGTGAATTCTACAGGGGAAGGGTGGGAGGGAGGGGAGGACGATATCGCGGAAACGTGACGGCTGCTTGAAGAGTTCGCGCACAAAAACCGAATCACCTGCGGGAAGAAAGTAGGTACCGGAGAAAGATGAACGGTGAAATACTTCCAATGCGAATTACAGGGGAATTAATATTTTATTGCTAGCTCTCAAGGACTTATATGTATCTTTCTCGAATTCCCTCGTAGATGGGTGTAATCTTGTAGATGAAATTAGGTGTATGCTGGATTACACGTTTAAAAGATTTATTTTCGAATATCGTTTATGGTTATTTGTTCTTACGATTATTAAGATCGATCGCTTATAAATTTTGGTTCGAAATCTTATGTTTTTATTTTCGTTCAACTGCGTGTATTTATGTCATTAGTGTTTCGTGGATTTAAAATTACATAATTTTCACTAGGTAACCGACAAGCGATATAATAATATATTTAATCGGCTCGAATGTTTATTAATCTATTATTAAACATTGACAATGTTTATAACATTTTAAAATATTACAACGTCAAAAGTGTTTCATAAAAAATGTTTTCTTTCTTACAATTAGAAATAGAATTCAATTTCTCATATAATAGAATAATAATAATTCATTTCCGTTTAGAATAGCATTTACTCTCGTGTGTATGTTAGTAAACGTAATTAACAATGCAACAATTAGTTACAATTAAAAAATTGTATACGCATCTTTTAGAAAAAATGAACAAAAATTCAAGTATTGTACAATCGTTTATAAACAACAAAGTAAAAAAAAAAATATACACATCACGCATTGAAACACGTTTCGTGTGTGGGATATCAAATTTACTCATAAAATTAATTTAGTTACCTTTTATGCATTTGATTCTCAGTAAAACAATTTACAAGTCTTTGACTAACCATTTTTTACGCTAAAAATATGTACATAGGGAAAACTGCTTTTATTTAATATGGAATATTAAATATAATAATTATATTTTTGTGTTTAAAGCATTAAAATGATTAAAGGTAGAAAATCAGAGAATAATCTGATTAAGAGGTCTGTTCTATCTAGTATGTAGAAATGCATTAAAAATTTTATATCCTAAGGTATACATTTCAAATTTATAAAGAGAAGAGGGGTCTGTGCCTACACGTGCGTGTGTGTGTGTATCAATGTGATGCGCTAGGGTTCTCTTCAATTATTTCTCGACTTTTCCCTTCGGTTGATTCGTCGGTGGGTCTTGGTAGTTTGCGCGGCATGGGTCAAAAGAACTATGCATAATTCAATTTTATTCTCCCTGGAGTTCCCGCGAACGAGAAGAGAGCTACGCAAGTGGGTCACGTTCGAAGCCTCGAGAAATAGTTTCTCTCGTTCTTTTATAAACCACGCGCGTCGTTCAATTTCACATTTTCCGCGGTGCATCGGCGTGCACTGCACGTGCCGATCCCGCAGATAAGAACCAAGGGTGCTTTATGCTAAATTTGAAAAACGAGTGAATATTAGGAAAAAGAATCTCCAAGAGAACTTAAAGATGTACTAACGAATGGTCGAGCTCGCTCGTAATATATTATTAGACACCGGATTTTCATGCGGTATTAAAAGTTCATTAAATTTGAATAATTAACACAAATTATGAATAAACTCACTCTTCCTTTTAATTTGGATTATGCATGTTACGAACATGCAAAAAATGTGCAAGTAACGTTTGCAGTGCGTATGCACTATTTATGTTGCATAAATCTACAATCTACAGGATATTATTATTTATGTTAATTATAATTTTGGCGAAATGTAATTTATTGACAGTTTGCAGATGGAATAATGAACAATATAATAATATTATATTATGGAATAATGTTTTGAACTTATAAGTTAATGATTTTCTCTTACTGTTTTTCAAAATATTATTGCAGAATATAATATATAAGTATTATATATATACTTATCAAAACAGTATTTATTGCTTAAATGGGTACTTTCGTATACAAATACGTGTAGTAAACTTATTATAATATATAACAAACTTATAGATATAAGTTATATAATAAACTTGTCTATAAATAATTTTCAAAACAATATATTATTAAATGGTTTTTCATGTTACTAATTTCGGATCGGTGACGCTTTTCTATTAAAATTAATTTGTAACCGGAAAATGATCTTTCCACGTGACATGATATTAGAGCGTACTTTGATATTAATGACGACTTGGTTGAAGAATTCAATTTTTAGCGTAACTGTTTTACTTCATATGCCAGGTATATTATTAATTTCTTCAATGATGTCACGAAAGTTGGAGAAAAAAGCCATATATTGAGCAAGTTCTGAATTTCCAAAAACATATTTTGCATTTTCAAAACATTTACCATCTTCTTAATGAAACTTGTTAATTATCTGCTGGTTAATAAAAATAAATGAATGAAAAGTTAAAAATACTACATATGCGAATATATTTCAGTACTTATTTAACCCTTTCAGAAACGAATTAATTTAGATATTTTTCATATTTTTATTTATAATTTTATTACTACGATTGTTTTTAAGTCTAGAATTGGTATAATATTGTCTTATTAATCTTAAAATACTAAACAAACATTTCTTTATTATAGTTTTAATAATTTACGTAATAATTTTTTTAATGAAAATTTTTCATCTATGTACATTACAATGTAAATTGGGTCTGAAAGAATTAAGAGCTGCATAAACTAATATATTTTTATTTTAACTGATGTAGCTATAAATCGGTTGAAAATAAATGTATTTTTTTAAAAATCAGCTCTCAACCACGTACCCCATCTCTTTATTGTTTTATAAAGTTACATTATATTACAAATCTCTACACGTTATAGCGTATTCAACAATACTTTATTTGCATTAGAAATCAATTTAATCACAAGATTTAATCGGACTTTTACAGAAACTTTAGTTAAACCATAGATCACGCATGTTATATGTAACATATACGGATAGAAAATTTTTATATATCTACCAGCGCTGCGTCAGTAACAAGTAACAATATTCTATCTTCGATAATTTCATTTGGCTACAGGATTTGTAAAAATCTATTAACAAACCGAGCAATTGTTTAATTGTATGCTTTATTAAGAATTTTACAAGATAATAAAAAATTGAAATAATTTTTAGCGAACGATAAATTTTCTATCTTCTTAAAACTCGCGACTTCGGGTGAAAACACGTCGCGCTCTGGTTGGTGGGAGTTCTTACCACCAGGGGGATTCGACTGTTCTCTCTACCCCGCTAGAGAAACAGTTGAGTTACAAGGCATAAGTATAGTCGCATTAACATCCATTTGATCGTCGCTTTTCACCTGCGACGGGCGTCTAAAGAAGGCCTCTAGTTCCTTCCTGAGGAGACCAAAGCTAGAAAGCCGTAATTCAAACGCCAGTTTTTAATTTTTGGAAAGGGTTACTCTGGAACTTCCACCAAATATAGTGGACGAAGAGTATTATCAACCTCGCTCAATAAAGCATATTGGTTCGCAAAGCCCGATAAATTTTATATATCGAAATAATAAAAAATAGTTAGTTTTCAACGGTTTTATACGATTTTTCTACTATTAAATTTGTAATTTGTCAACCCATGCAATCAGAAATTTTATCAACCGTGAATCCAAATATAATTATCATCTATATGTCTGATCAAATCTGTTTTATTACTGAAGAAAAGCAGTCTTTCAAATAATTTTTTATTATTATTAATTCATCAGATATATGTCGATGAGTGTATTTTTCTACATATTATTTTTCAAAATATTATTATTATCTACGCACTTCCAACCCATTTGCATCGCTACCACTATTCGACACATATCAAAGAAAAATTGATTTATTATGCCTGATGTATTTTCTGTTAATTCTGCACCGACACATGACGTTTTAAATTTGGCATTAGCTTTATGAAAGTTTGCATTAACAAGGTGTGTCAACTGTGAATTTATATATACTATTAAATAACCAATAAAAACTATGTGTTGTGTAACACTTGCAAACTACACGCACGTATTATACCATATAAAAGTCCGTTGTTTAATAATAATTTTATCAACAAAAACCTATATGCCATGAACAACGTTCTATGCCTATTCGGTATTTTGTAGGAAAAAGAATTTTTGCGCGGAATTATTCCAATTAATTCGTTGAATCTCGGTATAACAATGAGCCACATCGCATTCTCTCGGAGTACAAGAGATAAAAAAAAAAGTATGCTGCTCTCGTAACGATTACAGAGAATTAATTAAAATCGCAAAGTCTAAACATCGTCCAACGGAAAGGAAACTGACGTTCCCTTTTGTGCGTATACATTGTACATAAAAACGCGGAAAAAGAATTACATTGCAAAAGGGCCTTTTATTAATTGGTTGCAGTGTGTAATATTCGTCTTGGTGCATAAATATACACGGGAAAGTAGAGCCAAGTCGATTCGACCGGTCGTCTCTCCACGACGAGCAGTAATCACCCCGGAAATGGAACGACGACTAGGCGGAAGCGAGGTACGCGAGTTTGTTTGTACTTGAGCGCTGCATGCAAAGAGAGAGAGAGAGAGAGAGAGAGAAGGAGCGGGAAAGGGAGAATCAGGCGCCCGCCTGAAAATTAATTACGGTAGATTCGCTTCCTAGCTGGGCCAGATAAGCAAAAGAGAAAAGAGAAAGAGAGTGAGAAGAAGAAAGATTTAAATGTGAAAGGGGAGGGAGAAGGGTTAAAAATATTTTTTTCGGTTGAAATTTGTTAGCTAAGTACCTCTGTAATTCGATAAGATTTCGTGTGCGAGTATAAATATCTTGTAGCGGATTATTTGTTTTATCATAATGGATTGACGTAACTGCACAACTGAAACTCTGCACAAAAGTTAAAGATTCCTTCGAAATAAATAGCGCAACTATAATATAATAATTTAAATCCTATGAAGAATGTTAATTCAAAAATTTGGATGAATAAAATCGTTTAATGTACAAATGACGCGTACCGCTCGCGTTGATTAACAAAGTATGTATTAATATTAATTATGTCGCTTAATTAACGAAGTTTAGTCTAATTTTGAAGGAGGAGAAGAATGAACCGAAAGCCAGGTACGCCTCGTAGTTTTAGCTGAAAGAGGAGGAATGGTAGAGAAGAGCCGCGTGCTCGAAACTATATACATACACTCGCCTCTCTTGGTCTCTTTTGCAACAACTCGTTTACCGTACCTACTACCCTTTTGTTCGTGGGCGCGAGTGCGCAAGCTTTACCTTACTTTTCCGCGAAATAATATGCAAATTTCCTTGAGTGCTTATTAGCCTTTTATGGATACGCGATATGGAGGAATTTTCCTCTCGTTACTCCTAGTTTGATTAAAACTTTTCCCGCGTTTTGTCCGACGCTCCTTGCTTTCGAGGTTTGTTTTACCTCTGCTTTGTAATGTAACTTTGTTGCACTTTTAAACCACGCGTTTTATATTTATACTCGAAATTACGTAACCTTCTCTCTATTCATTTGTAATATTAATTGCTACGACCATGTCTCACTTGGCACAATTGGTTTAAATGTATTTTATACTTGCAAAAGGTATTTCGTTATTAAAAAGAATCTGATTCGAGAATAATTTACATTATCTTTACAAGTAGTTAATTTTCTGACTAAGGAAGAAAAACCAATTCTACGGTAATGTAGGAACAAAAAAAACGAATAAGTTATAGGTCAAGACCCAATTACGTCTCGGTACGAGTGTCGAAAACGACCTTCATTCTTACGAATCCAGCTGCGTATAACTCCTATGGAAACTGTAAAGCTTTCCAATAATCGAGAAAAAATACGATCGTCGGAGATCGAAGGAACCGGAAAACCCGTTTTAGCGGAACGAAATACTTTCGTTTAGTTTTTAATCCCGCCCTCGCGCACATACATACACGCACGGACACATACGTGTATAGACTTTTGCCGGATGAAAAAGGAGTGAAAAAGAAAGCGAGAAGGATGTAGAGATCGGGTGGAAGAAGGATTCCTCGGCGACTTTTTTCCTGCAACTTTTCTCGTTCGTCAAGTTCTCTGGAAAAGTTCGCTAGGTCCTTATCCGCGAGTCCGGCCGCGTCTTCTTCTCTTCACGCGAGTTGTCCTACCAGCCGGAAGTTAGAATTTTTCTTTCGACCGTCCGAGTTTCCTTGTCTCTCTCTCTCTCTCTATCTTTTTTTCTATTTTCCTTGCGTCTCTTTTTAGTCACAACGATTTCTTCGTCTTCTTTATTTATTTTCGTCGTAGCTCTTCTCGACGACTTTGATTCTTTTTCTTTAAGTATCTCAAGGGATTTATCGTTGGTTGTTTGTGTATACCGTTTACCTTGCTACTTTTCTTTCAAAAGTACAAGAACTCTATGAAATTGTTATTTTAGTCACTGTATTATTAATATACTAGTCAGTAAACTGTTTCTTTTTGTGTATAGTCCTCTTTATAAATTTAAGTTAAAATATAAGATATAAAAATAAATGATAATTTAATTTAGTATATCACATTAATATATATTTAATAGACATTGAAATTATTAACTTTTATTGTATATTAACAAATTAAATTAAAATTTGTTTAAAATAGTTTTCTTCTCGTGTGTTTTAGTAATCAATTTTTAATATCTAATTTAATCAGAGAATATTTTTTCGTATATCAAATATCATGTACCACGTTATTTCATCATGTATGTTCAACTACTATAGTTTTGTAAAACAACTTTTGTTACTACATAAACATTTTTTAAACGAGTATACATGCAAAGAATTTTATTATAAAATTTGTCATGACAACACGACAAATCTGGGTCATTCGATTATTAAATTAATAATTCATATGACAATTTGTATCGATTTTTTAATAAATATTTTGACTTTGTAACTTAATCAAATTTAATTAAAACATTAAAATTAAATTTTATTAAAACATTCTCTGTTTGTATGTGCGTGTATTTTCGCGAATTTTCGTTGACTATTAAAAAAATTAATTAATTTGTTTTTTGACTAATTGTAAGTATTATATCTTACAGTACAAGGATTGTGCATTAAACATTTAAAAAAAACTCAAGGATTCTTCAGTTTATTTATATAAGTACAAAATTGATTACGGCATAAATTCTATCGTTATGTAAGTTTGATTATCGAACAATATTCCGCGATCAAAGCAAATGTACATAGTAATAATGATGTTAAACGTCGTCTTCTAGAATCGATGTTTCTTAATTTAGACGCGACAGTAATCCATAAATGGAATGACTATTTTAACGAAAATTGAAACAATCGATTTCCATAGCTCTATAAATATTTTCGACTTTAAAATAAATTTCCATTCAAACAAGCATATGTTACTGCGTGATTAATAATATTTTGACGGTTCGCTGAATATTTATACTATCAGCAAATAGAAAGAGTAATTTGGAGGTATATACAGAAATATACATATATATTTTCTAAATGATAAATATCGGTAAAATTTTGGGTTTCACTTAAATGGATTCATCTTTAAATGTTTCTCACAGGTCCTCAGACAATTATGTATGTAGAACATATACCGTCGACGTCTAGCCAAGTTGTTAGTTCGTCGATAATAATTTTCTACGAGAAGTAATTTTTGTTACAGCAGTCGCGTCAATACTTCGATTCCGGAAAATCAGGAAATTAGGACGCGACAATTCAAGTGGTTTCCGTGCTAGAGCTCGTTTTATTTTACAATCGATATCCGGGCCTTGTTAATTTGCACCGAATTCAACCGTTTCGAGTGTGGATTATTTACAGGGAAAACGTTCAAAAAATTGTACTAACGAACTGAATTATAAAAAAATTCATCACAATGCAAGTTCCAATAATTTATCGAGATTTTAGTTAGTCTCGTTAACTAATACAAATGTTTCTGTACAAATTGATTGCAGTTTTTCATGTACCTCGATTCGAAAAACGATAAATATAATTTAACGAAAAGATAATATATTAATAAAAATTTGATTATTAAATATTTACAGCTTAAATATACTGTTTATTAATACTATACATCAAATGCGTAAATTATTTAATACCATTCAAAAACTATTAAGTTAGATAACAATTTTTATTTGAGATACTTTATTGAAAATGCTTACTTATGACTAACATCGTAAAACATATTTTATTATTAAGTAATTGTTTGGTGTAATATAATATTTTAATCGCTACATAAAAAATAATAAATTCCTAAACGTTTTCCCTTAAAAATTACTGGTATATTTTTGTATTTAAAATTCTGCAAATATCGTTTTATATATAGACGAATTTACAAGCTTCATCGGGTCAATTACCAAAAAATTTGCACCTCAATCGAAAAAAAATGTAAATGCCCTCAGTTTTTTCGCCATTGATAATGCAAGGCTCGTTAAACAAACAAAAAAGCAGAAAATAGTAAAAAAAAGAAAAGTGTATATCGAAAGAGTTTGCGTCAGCGTTTGCAGAGTAACAGCAGCATTTACGAGTTTAGCGAATAAACGTATATTGGTTTATTGGCGATTAATACCGGTATAAGTGGATGATTATTAATTAATGAATCATCCCAAGAAGATGGCTTTAACGATCGACGTCATATTAGTCGGAACGCGAGTATATGATAATGTGAATTTATATGTGTGAAAAAAAAACTGATTGATTTATTGATTGTCTCAAATTTGCTATGCTAAAGTTAAATATAGACACATATCTATGAGATGCATGTATTGCATAAACACGATTCGCGATAAAAATATTTATTAGACATGATCAAGATGCTGTAGGAATTTCGTTAAGGTATATACATACAATTTGATTATTTACCTTTTTTGAACTGCATAGCAATTCCTTATGAATTTGACATTGGTTTTTGATAAATATATTGAAGTTATTAACGAAAAATAATGGAATATAATTATAAATAAACAGATTAGAAAATTAATAACGAAGAACGATACGCATATTATAAGTACATATCCGTCTATTTTTGACGTAAATTTATAGATGTATTAACTTATAAAAAATACATCATCCTATCATTAAATTATTTGCTTAAACATTATACACGGTCAATTAGATATTATAAATATAATAAATTCAAGGAATAACGGTAATACATTATTAAAATTACCTAATTTGCGTCATACCGAGCGTTTAATAATATACACCATATATATTCGCACGCGTCAACAAGTAATATTCTAAACAAAACTAAAAGGAAAAAATAATGACTAGATTATGTCAAAGACATAAAAGCTACACACATAACGTTTTACCGAACGAACTGCTTATAAATAACCGCTCGATAATATATGTCCGAACGATCGATTGCAATACGTCGGTTTTCCACAATTTCGAATATTTCTCGTTGTCGCCAGCGGCGTTGTTAATTCGCGCTCCTCTCCAATTCCACAACGTGCGTACGTATACATCACATATAGGTATATGTGTATATACGTACACGTGACGCGAGGTCAATTTTTTAATTGCATCGGTTTTTCGACTCGTTTTTTGCTCGTCAGTCCGTTTTATTCCGGTAGACCAGTGAGTTCGCGTTCGGTGTGCTTTCGAAAAAAGCAAAAAAAAAAAAAAAAAGAAAAAGCACGAGAACCGCGATTTTACACTCGAGTGGATCCTTTTCCGATGGCGCCTTTGCTTGAAAGAGCTTGTTTAAGTATGAAATTTCACGTGTATAATGGAACCCGTCTCGTTTGCGGGTTTCTCGATGAATGGCTGGTTGGTGTTTATGACCGTCGGCACGGCTGCATACCTATATATCTTTGAAGATGCTTTGTCTCTTCGATATTTAGGTTGAAATATATAATTAACGGACGAAATTTCGAATTTTTTTTCCGTACAGAGGGAAATGTTACGTAATTAGAAAAAAAAATACATAATCAGAAAAATGTTGTATAAAAAAAGAACTAGTAATAAAAAATTTTATAGGCACATTAGTGAAATTTAACTAGTTTTCGACATATTAAAAAGACATTATGTGTCCAATATTAAAATTAGAAGTTACGTTACATATAATATAATAATTAAATTAAAATCACGGGCTTAAATACAGATTGTAAGCGATAAATCGCTTTATTTAAAGTTTTTATTTTCTAAATACATATCCAATTACGTAAGCTAATCATCTCCCGAAAATTTAACTCATTATAATCATAGTGCGATGGTGGTGTAATGGTCAGCATAGTTGCCTTCCAAGCAGTTGATCCGGGTTCGATTCCCGGCCATCGCACATTTTTTTTTATTTTTTTTTTTAATATATATCGTTTTATATAATTATATTTATCAAATACTCAATATTTATTAATTTATTTAAATATTTTAATTATTATTAACATAATTATAAATTATTTCGTTATTTATTTTAAGATAATATGAGTCGTAAAAAATTCTTAGAATACTTCAATTAAATTTATTGTATAATATGTTTACCAATTATGGTAATAATCGTTATTCAAATAATTAAGTGGATTATAAGAGGTACATGCAAATTGCAGTTGCAGTACTTTTCAGTGATAAAAATCCACGTTAAGTCAGACTATCTCATACTAATTTTAAAAATCAAACTTTATTGTACGATGCGATTCGTTAGGATAATAATATTATTGTAAATTTATAACTATTTTTATTTTATGTAAAGCCCGAAACAATTAATTTATTCAATAACATTGTTTTAAAATTATGCTTATGTATACATTATAAGGATTAATAAATAAATCAAATGAAGAACCAAAAAATAATCAAACATTATATCATTGTTTTGCATTTATCATTTATAATTTAAATAAATAAAAATTAAAGCATAATGCGGTTACAAAAAAGTCAATATCAATAAAGCTATGAAATTAGATAAGATTGTCGGTATCCTTGTAATTAATACAAACATAGGTCATTAAATACTTAACGATATAAAGTTGAAACCTAACATTAAGTTAAAAGAACAGCAATAAAAGTGTAAATCACGAATCTTATTATCAACATTAATTAACGCCAATAAAGAAAAAACAAAAAATAGGCGTTCCCTATCATGACGCTATGAAGTAAATGAATAATTAAAAAAAAATGTTAATAACCACCAGCAATATACGTCGAATTAAGATACATCCATATACGCCCTTTCACTTCTTCTCCCTACATAGGAAAAGAAAAGCTAATCGGTAATTACGAGGGATTCGTATAATAAAATTATTCCCTACACGAAACGTGTAATAATAATAAAACTTTGGACGCGCGCAGGTACAGACCGTTAGGTACCTCATATATACATATATATATATACATAGTCATGTAGCACCGGCCTTAGGGCTTCCGTGTTTTTCGATCGCGAAGCCGCGGATTTATTCGCTCGCAAGCGCGCCCGCGCGCGCACTTTTCATCCCGCACATTTACCTCGTCGCTCGCGTTTTACCCGCGATAACGAAGCGGAATGATTTTTCCATTCTTTTTTTTTTTTATTTCTGAGGAACGAAATTGCTTCCTGAATGGCGATATCGTTATCGTGGCGCGCTTTTCTTCGCTTCTTGTCGTGAGATTTATTCGCTATGTATTATAAGTGGAAAGGGGATTATTTCGTGTCTTATATAGAATAAAAGGGTCTACGAAATTTTCGTATATTTTGTCATAATCGGATGGTAAAGTGGTAATGTCGGATACGATGTTTTTAAAAAAGGACATTATTGCGTTTAGCCGAGTTATTGGAAACAAGCGATTTTACAGAGGAATATTACAAAATTTAAACTGAAAATTGGGTATGATCGAATTTCTAAATGAATTGCAGTAATAGCCCCTGTTTACAATGCTGATTGAATCGATTTTGTAGCTTTAGATAAATTAATACCTGTCCGGAATATTAATAGAGGAAACTTTGTTACGCAATTACCTTCAGTATATGTATTTGAATAATGAACGAAAGTTGTTACAATAAAATATTGTTTACTATTTATCATTTAATAGTATCATCATCCAACTACCACGATTATTTGCCGTTTTTATTATCATTATTAAAATGCAACTACGTGGTTTAAGGTCTCATTAATATTTTCACAGTTTTATTTCGTGATAATTTTTTATGCACGACATTATATCGAAGCATTTAATTTAGTTTACATATATTTGGAAATTATTTAAATTTAACAACTCAGTTATTCCGACGATAAGAAATTTCTACTGTTAGATATCGTACGCAAAAGAATATGTAGTTCAAAATTAGTTCTTATCAATAAGATATTTTCGAATTTTTTTAAATTAATGAATTACCGACAATTAATTTATTATACAGTTTCATAGAAATATTGAAGGTATCGCGCGTATTTATTAGAATAAAACTGTTGTGATGAAATATCTTCTTGAGGACAGGTGCAGAGTACATAAACGCGTAGAGGTTCGTTGAAGGAAAAGTGAAAAAGAGTGAAATCCGTCATTTTAACGCAGAAAATGAATCTCGAGTGCGCAAAGGAAAACAAAGAAATGTGGATAAAAAAGACGTAAAAAAAAAGATAAAGAGAAAAAGAAAAAAGAGCATAATCTATCGGTCGATCTGGGATGCATCGCTCAGTGCGCGCATTCGGCCGAATGATGGAGGAGTCCGACTCAATCTCTCGCTTATCGCGAGTCAAGTCACCGAGCCATTTTATGGCTATAAATTACTTGGTAATCGAACTCCCCGCCTCTCCTCCAGCATGCAGTGCACTTGTATATATCCTTTCGCTCTTCTCCCGAAGGCTGATCGATCGAAGCCGTCTCGTTACCTTCCACTATATATACGGGAGAAGGATGGATGCGAATCGAGAGGGAGAACGAGCAAATTGAGCGCGGGAGGCATCGGGTGCCAGTCGAGATCCTCTTCAGATGGACGATCGAGGAAGAACGTGTGTGTACGTACATATGTATACGTCTATACGCACCTACACGGATGTATATACCTATATACATGTACACGCACCTGAAGGTACACTCATCCTATGACGCTGTGGTGTGCTTGACGTTTACAAGATTTTTCCATTTTATTTTTTATCCAAATACGTATATTCTCGGCGAATTTCGTTGAGATACTTGTAATAAAATTAAAATGACGTCGGATCATTCGTACATATTGATACATTACACGTCGAAGCATTAAATTCTGATCTAGACGTTAACTGATGCAATTTAAATTGTAATTAATTTAATGCGGATTGATGATTGATGTTGAAGGATTGAGTGTTTGAATTAGTAAATTTTCGCGGTTATAATTACATGGATTCGTCAAACGAATGTTTCATTGAGGTAATTACGGTCGGATTGTTACATAAAATTTAACAATGCGTATATAGAAGCGCAATTTATTGATTTCCTGGTTACACTGGTACTTTGTAAAATAATTAATACTTATTTGTAATAATTATGTTCTACCTCTCGCATTACGGACACTCGCACAATGCGACATTTTTCGCATTTAATTTCCCCTTATTGTCAATTCACGCGAAAATAAGCGGAAAATAAATAAAATAAAATACGAGATAACTATTATCATCCTAAAACCCCAACCGCGAAGCATAAATTCAAAATAAAAGAGCCATTCTTATTAATATCACGGCGCGCATTAGATTCTCGTAAAGTGTACGAGCGTTCCACGCGAGCCTTCTTATGCCTATTTTCAAAGAATAAGACGCAAAACACGCACGTAAAGCATAAATTCATTCGCATAAAATGTCCTACATAATTCCAACAGCGTATTCACGTATATACGTGTGTATACGTATATATATGTAAAACGTATGTTTCGCGGTAACAAGCGTCAACGGAACTCGTGCACTCATACCTTGGTGATCGTAAAAAAAATACCAGAGGGGGGGGGGGGGGGGGAGGCGGGAGGAGGCTGGTAAGAAAAAGTATATACAGGTCGAAACTCACTTTACAACCCTCGCAGCTGGTGACTCCGTAATGATAGCCGCTCGCCTTGTCGCCGCAGACTTTGCACGGCACGAAGCTCTTGGCGGGTGTCGAGCTGTTCGAGTCCGCAGCAGCGTAGTGTTGTTCTGTAAATGAAAACAAGGGAGGTTTTCCTTTAATATGAATAGAAGAGACTACGTAACCTGGTGAGAAAATGTATGTAATGGTTTTCTTAAGGATCTTAAAAAAAATGTAAGATGTGTTTCTAACGTTACGTGGATGTTAAGAAAATTAATTGTCATGGTTGGATTTATATCTGTGTGTACCTATATTTATAAGGAGGTGGATAATTGTGTTTTATATTACACGAGAGTTGAATCATGCGATGTAATAAATTTTAACGTTGAATTTAGATTGTAAAGGATTTAATAAAACGCGTGTATAGTTAGACAGTTTGTCGTCCAATTTATTAGTGGTGATTTAGTTTATTAAACCTTCAGATTACACTTGAACTGTTTTAATTAATATATATATATCTGTACAAACATTTAGCTAGTAATTAACAGATTTACTATTATTTAATTGTAAACTATTGTAATGATATATAGTTATTTTCTAAAGACACGTTAATTGATTTATATTATTTTATTTGAATGATACAGAGATTTGAGTTGTACTATGCGTCTTTTCTAATATAACCAATCAATATTCTTACATGAAATTCAAATCTATGTTATTAATGTCTCGTTTTCACTTCGAAATATTCATTTTTTCGAAATGTGACGAACATTAAAATACTTTTCGTTTGTAAAAAACATCAAATGAAGAAAAAGTATAAAACATTCCAAAGAAGATAAGAGGTTTAGAAGAACAATTCAAATGATGTAAAGGAAAAGATAAACATCGCAACAGCAGCAGCCCTGACACAATTAACGGCACTTTCTTTAGAGGAAATCATATTTATCAGCCAAATTAAGTTGTAAGATTTTATATTAAAATATATTTTGTAAATTCTATCCTCTTTACGTTATAACCTTATGTGCTTTTAATTCATTGTCAACGAAACAGATCAAAACGTTATGGCATTTTATAAATGTAAATTTGATTCGCTTTAATTATTTCTATGATTAATGTATTATCTCGAGAATATTGATTTTTTTGTTATCAATATACACTAAAAAAATGGACTCTTGTTCTTAGAGGAATTCTTCTTAAATATGATTTAAACGGAAAATCTGGTTATTCTAAAATGATTTTTTTTACAATCAAGTGGATTTTTTGATAATTAAATGGAATCTACTTTAGAAAAAAATTGGATTTAACTCAAAATACCAATATCCTAAGATTAAGTATATTCTATTGATTATAGAAGAATCATTTTAGAGTAAGCAGAGTTCCGTTTAAGTCATATTTAAGAAAAATTCCTTTGAGACCAAGAATCACTTTTTTTCAATGTATACGCATATTTTCATTCTTTACTCCACATGCTAATGCTTCAAGTTCTTCGGCAAATATGATGTTATGTATGATCATATTTGTAGTAAAAATTATTGTTTAAATTTAATGTTCTAGTAAATCAGTAAATGCACGCTTGCTTATTTTTCTTTGTAGTTTGTATTAATTATATTTTGTGTAACGAATATATATATTAATTTTTGTGTAAAATGAATAAAACGATAAATATAGCTGTGCAGCTTCGTTGCTTGACGAACGGAACTCGCCGGGCTGACAATGCATAGACTAGCGAGGAATCCGAGCCTCTTTCGGCAATTGCTGAGTTCGCGTCTAGATCCTACCGTGGGACCAGAGTTTCGAAGGTGTTCGTCGCGATTTTTGTACATGCGACGTTATCAGTCCGCGGGCGCATTCGGTACAGTAAAGACGTTTAATTATAATCAATTAAATCAAGTTCAAATTTACACGCTCTCTTCTTATTTCTTATCTGCATCAATCAGTCTCCTTATACCTGTAGCCACTATCCTACCACTCGTCATTTTAAATCTTTGCTTTTATAAGAAAAAGAGGAAAAAACGTAAGGATCCGCAGGGGTTCCCGCGCCTATTCGAAAATTCTTTAACAGCTCGTCTACGCTGATCTGGTGGCTCCCTGCCCATCACCAAGGAGGTCGATCGAGGACACACGGGTCCTTCCAAAAAAAATCATTATAGCGAGGGAAAGCTCCGAACGGAGAATCCTTTCTATAACAACTGGTGACAGCGTTTCGGATATTTATCGACCTCATCGAAAGCTAAGTAATTTCTATTCATTGTCTTTTTTTTTGTAACAAAATTACATTTTTCTGAATCAGCGATAAATTGTTTTATCCTCATTAATTTAAATTAAAGTTTTATACAGTGATATGACTAACTAAGATTTACGTTAATTTAAACGTATGTTTTTCTTTTTCATTATTAACTCTTATACCACAAATAGTTGCAACAAATTAAAATTATTTTATTTATAATAAATTTTTCCTTTTTCTCTTATGTATTTTTGATTGGAAAATATTTAAATGGTTAATTACATTACCTTTTTCATATAATGTAACTAATATAATAGTTTCAATTAATTTAAAAAAAAATCTTTCATATCTTAGTATTTATTAAAATTCATATTGCAATTTTTTGTAGATAAAAAAATAATCATTTTTATATAACATTATAATATTATTATAATATAATTATATTTTTTTATGTAAAATACAAGCTTTACAGTGCCGTGACGTGTTGTGTTTCATTTTATTTTGCGCATACTCGTAACGTGATAGATCGATTAAATAAATTCTTATTTTATAGCTGTAAATTTTGATTTTTTTTTATAGTTTGTATTAATTATATTTTGTGTAACGAATATATATATTAATTTTTGTGTAAAATGAATAAAACGATAAATATAGCTGTGCAGCTTCGTTGCTTGACGAACGGAACTCGCCGGGCTGACAATGCATAGACTAGCGAGGAATCCGAGCCTCTTTCGGCAATTGCTGAGTTCGCGTCTAGATCCTACCGTGGGACCAGAGTTTCGAAGGTGTTCGTCGCGATTTTTGTACATGCGACGTTATCAGTCCGCGGGCGCATTCGGTACAGTAAAGACGTTTAATTATAATCAATTAAATCAAGTTCAAATTTACACGCTCTCTTCTTATTTCTTATCTGCATCAATCAGTCTCCTTATACCTGTAGCCACTATCCTACCACTCGTCATTTTAAATCTTTGCTTTTATAAGAAAAAGAGGAAAAAACGTAAGGATCCGCAGGGGTTCCCGCGCCTATTCGAAAATTCTTTAACAGCTCGTCTACGCTGATCTGGTGGCTCCCTGCCCATCACCAAGGAGGTCGATCGAGGACACACGGGTCCTTCCAAAAAAAATCATTATAGCGAGGGAAAGCTCCGAACGGAGAATCCTTTCTATAACAACTGGTGACAGCGTTTCGGATATTTATCGACCTCATCGAAAGCTAAGTAATTTCTATTCATTGTCTTTTTTTTGTAACAAAATTACATTTTTCTGAATCAGCGATAAATTGTTTTTATCCTCATTAATTTAAATAAAGTTTTATACAGTGATATGACTAACTAAGATTTACGTTAATTTAAACGTATGTTTTTCTTTTTCATTATTAACTCTTATACCACAAATAGTTGCAACAAATTAAAATTATTTTATTTATAATAAATTTTTCCTTTTTCTCTTTATGTATTTTTGATTGGAAAATATTTAAATGGTTAATTACATTACCTTTTTCATATAATGTAACTAATATAATAGTTTCAATTAATTTAAAAAAAAAATCTTTCATATCTTAGTATTTATTAAAATTCATATTGCAATTTTTTGTAGATAAAAAAATAATCATTTTCTTTATATAAACATTATAATATTATTATAATATAATTATATTTTTTTATGTAAAATACAAGCTTTACAGTGCCGTGACGTGTTGTGTTTCATTTTATTTTGCGCATACTCGTAACGTGATAGATCGATTAAATAAATTCTTATTTTATAGCTGTAAATTTTGATTTTTTTTTATAAATCGTTTTGTGACTTCATTTAACCAAGTATTCACGAGAATAATGAGTGAAGAATTTAAAAATATGGATCCTGCTAAGTTAGCTGAGTTTTTAAGTGAATTGGAAGAACGTGAAAAACTCGTAGCCGAATGTGAAAAAGCTCAAAGGGATATCGCGTTACAACTTGAAATTGAACGAGCGCGTGCCGACGCCGCCGCTCGCGAATTGATAAACGAAACAAAACGTCGCCTCGATGTTGAAGCCGATCTTAAAACCGTGCTAGAAAATGTGGATAATCGAAAATTACGAAAAACTAACCCGACGGACGGTCCCGCGGACACGAGCCAGTGTGAATCCGACAAATATTTCACGGATAAAATCGCGAATAGCGGAGATAGAACAGTAAAATTTCCTGACGTGCCGGATGTGACTTCAAAATTTCTCGATCAAACACATACAAATAATGAAACAGATAAGGACATAGAAGAAATGCGTGTACGTTTTCGTAACCTTCGTTCCTCGACGCCGGTGTCGAAACCTGAAAAAGAGACGCAAGATAACGTAACAAGTGAATCAAAAACTAACCCGACGGAATCGTATAATAATAGTTTAACAATGATCGCGATTAAGAACGCAATCGCGAATGTTCCGACGTTTGATGGAACAAATTTATTACAGTTTATTCGTAGTTGTAAACGTGTTGCGAATCTAGCGCCTAAATTTATGGAAAAAGACGTAATTAATTTATTGAAAGTTAAGATGACCGATAGCACATTTAATTTAATTGAAGAGTTTAAATTTGAGTCTTTACGTGATTTTGTCGATAAACTAAAACGAGTTTTCTCGCCCACCGAAACTTTAAATAATTTGCGTGGAAAATTAGATGCAATTGTTAAAAAACGGGATGAATCATTAGTGGATTATATTAACCGCGTAATGGACATACGTGACGCGATAATTAATAGGAAACGGTTAGATACGGACGACGATCTTACGGTTTACGAACTTCAAGAGATTGAACGCGAGGTCATTGATGGTTTAAGGGACGGTTTATCTCCCACGTTTCGGTCACGCCTTGCACCGCCTGCAGGTTTAACACTATCTCAAGTAGTTGACAACGCGATTTTTGTAAGCAAACAATTCGAGCGAGATCGTGAAAAACACGGCTTTAACTATCAAGGACGAAACTTTCCTCGATCCGGTGAAAATCAAACGCTTAGGTCCGACAATGCTAATCGTGACTCGCGAAACGGAAATAATAATAATAATCGATACTTAGTAAATAGTGTTTCTAATGACGACGGATGCATCCGATTTCGCGATAGGAGGTGTGTTATCACAGCTAAAAGAAAACGTATATTTGCCAATCGCATATGCTAGTAGGGTCCTAAATAGTGCTGAAATCAGCTATAGTACGATCGAAAAGGAATTGTTGGCTATGCTTTTTTGCGCTGAACAGTTTAAATATTGTATCTGCGGGAGACACTTTACTTATTTTACAGACCATCGTCCATTGGTATGGTTAGAAAATGTTAAAGATTCCACATCTCGTCTAAAGCGATGGTATTTCAAATTAACAGATATATATAATTTTAGTATAAAATACACGCCGGGAAAAACTAATTTTGTTGCTGACGCTTTATCTAGAAACCCACCGGAAGCTAATCATGTCGCTGACGAGGTTAACATAGTCAGAAAAAGATCTGAACTAGAAGATAGCGAGTCAGAATTTTCGGTAGAGCACGTAGATAAAAAACCTAAATATACTCGCAATAATGCGAAAAAATCGCTAGTTAAACAACAAGAGATAAATATTCGTGTAGATCCGCAACTCACGAATGCGAATACAGCTACTCCTACTGTAGACAATTACACAACTGACAACATCGAAAATATGACGGAAATGCAAAATGTATTTAAGAATGGAGAATTTCTAGCTGTCAGAAATGCGGAGGGAAATTTTTGGTTGTGTAAAGCCGCTCAAAATATTAAAAAGAAAAGTAAACGTGTTAAAGTTGACTGGTTACAACAAGACGTTGACGACAAATACATTTACACAACTGCATATCGTGATCTGGTAGAATTTGACACAATTTTGACAAACATAACCTTAGAAACTATTGGACGAGATAAATACAAATTATCTATTTCAGAACAAGCGCGAATACAGGATATTTTACAAAAATCAATAAACGCTCAATTTGGTGAACTAGAACGCTGGGCTGCAGCTTCTAGAATTGACGATAAAAGAGACAATAATCAACCGCCAGTTGGTTCAAATCCCTTATCTTTTCTAACACGTGATCCACTTCTTATGGATACGATCCCTGACTTTCCTGACATTCCAATGGACCCTGCTTCAAATCCTCAAACCAGTGAAATGAATGTAGATTCACGTGAGCTGATCGGTGAGGACCAACAGGTTGTAGAGTACGAGACTCACGGTCAAGATCAATATCGACCTCGCATTGCTCGTAATATTATACACAGTCGTGACGCGTACCTTATGGCAAAAGATAATTTAGCGTATTTTGTAACAACGCGAAATCAACCTCTGTGTACTGGGGCCGACATTCTCGATAGAAATGGACTCTTACCAATTATTGATAACGTAGTTTTAGGCAGAATTAAGGTAACTGAAGTGGATGGGAAGCAACGTATAGCTTTACCCATTAAAGAAAACATGCATACGCGTATAGAAAGAGAAATTCTAATTGAAGCAATTCAGTCGTTACTTGATGGCTGTATAGCTATGCTTTTGCGTTCTGTTCGCATTTCAGAAACCGATGCATTAGATGATTATTCATGGGGAGAGGTTTTGGATACAATTAAAGATATATTCGAAGGAAGCGAGACAAAAATAATAATTTGTACTAATCAAGTAGCTACACCTGACGTAGAAATTAGAGAAATGATTATTAAAGATATACACGAATCCCCCATGAATGGTCATAAAGGTATAAATAAAACCTATAACCGTATAAGGCAAGATTATTATTGGCCGAATATGAAAGAGAATATAAGAAATTTTATTGCTCGATGCGTGGTATGTGAAACTAACAAGGTAGTCCGAAAGAAGGTTAGGCAACCTATGGTCCTTACCGACACTCCAGGGTCTAGTTTCGATAAAGTAGCAATGGATGTAGTGGGACGAATGGTGTGAATGTGCGGCCTTTTCGTATAATACAAGCGTGCATGAGGGAACACAGCTAACTCCTTATGAGTGTGTTTACGGAAAAATAGCGCGTGTCCCTTCGGCAAGAGCGCCCGTTAGCGACAATGTAGCCGAAACTTATAACGATTATCTTGTAAGACTTAAAAGTAGGTTATTAGAAATACAGTCTTTAGCGCGTACTAATCTCTGTAATGCAAAGCAAAAATCGAAAGAATATTACGACAGGCGAGTCAATCCTTATAATTTCAAGGTAGGAGATAATGTAATGCTCGTGAATGAACCGCAAAAATCTAAGCTTTCGCCAGCATATATTGGTCCACACAAAATACTAGAAATTTTGAACGGCGGCAGGAATATTAAAATTACATTCAGGGGTAAAACTAAAGTTGTTCATCCAAACAAATTAAGGAAAACACGTTTAGAATGTAAAGAATAAAAGTTTTACCTTTTCTTGCGTGCTCCGTAAAGCTTGTATTTTAAATTTAGTTTTTATTGTAATTTCAATTTTACATGTAATTTTCAGGAATAAAAAAATATATAATGAAGCTATTCAAGATTCTGTTGACTCTTGCTTTTACAAGTATGCAAGCTGAAGCATTCACCGGTTATGACTGTGGCAAGCTGACTCCGAACATATCGACGGTGTCGCTCACGGCTGTGGGTGCATGTAACATCGAGTACAACGAACCGAAGATAGAAGCGCTAAATATTCAACTTCTTGAACTGTCCGAATTTAAATCTGTTCCTGTTCAGCGGTGTAAAGTGCGCGTAGAACAAAAAATTCGTTATTGTGGGGCATATTCGCACAATGCAGACTTTTTACAGGGCGACAGTACGTATATCAAGCCGCTCTATAGAACTACGTGCCGCGAAATTATCAAATATGGACAAATAAAAATAGGCCAGGTAATCATTAATGACATTATCGTGAACGCGACAAATCGAAGATCAATAACGTTGGCTGGTAGTTTAAATAACGAGGCGGAGTGCAGTGGTGCAACGTACATTGACGCTGGTCGCGAATTAAAAAATGCAGTGGTAACCGCAAAGTTAGAAATAACCGCCTCCGAACCCACGGCAAATTTATTGATCGCGAAAAACGAACTCATTTTACCAGGTGGTACTCGATGCCCATATTCAGCAGGACATTGCATAGACGCAGACGAAAATTACGTATTTTGGGAGGTTACCTCTCAATCGGTTTGTGATTTTGATAAATATATTACTTTATATGAAGGTATAAGTACAAGGGTAACCGAAGGTGCGAATCCACCTGCGTACTTTGGAAATTCCACCGGGAAAATAAGTTTCGGACTAGTAAGAACAAGCGAACACACTGTGTGCGGATATCGCCTTATTAAAACTGACCAACCAAGACTTTTCATTTTAGAAATTCAGCCGGGGCAGTATTTTCCTGCGAGGAAACACATTGAAATTAGTGACATTATTGTTACTACATATTTTAACGCAAAAATTAAAAGTTTAGGCCTTTACGTGGAAGAACAATTCAAAAGCTTGTACCGAGATATATTGCAGCATAGGTGTGAATTAGAGCAGCAAGTTATCCAAAATGCTCTACCGTTGGCATACACACAGCCAGACCTTTTTGCCCTAATTGTGACCAAGGAACCCGGACATATGGCCGTCGCTGCAGGAGAAGTTGCTCATATTATTCAGTGCCAGCCAGTTAGCTGTAAGCATCGAAAGTCTAACAAATGTTTCCTCGAGATGCCGGTCGTTTGCGGGGAAAATATCGCATTTTTAAGACCAAAAAGTAAAATAATAACAAAGATTGGCACCGAAAAGGACTGTAATCATATTTTTCCAGCTATTTTTGAGGTAGGCGGTGCATGGCACCAAGCCTCTCCAAGCATCACCGAAGTTAAAGCGCCACAAGTACTGCGTCCAATGACCGCACCAACTTGGAATTTCAAAAGTCTTAAGGACATTTTAGAAAATGGCATCTATACACAAGAAGATTTAGATCGTTTTCAAGAGCACGCCATCTTTCCGGCGGAAAGACCAGCGTTGCTGGAGGCTGTCGCTCGACGCATTAACGATCGATCATCACCTTCGCGAACTACTAATTTTCGCAATCTCCTTAGTGCTGAAGAACTCACAGAGTCCATAAAATCGCAGTTCTCTAGTCTTTGGACCAAGTTTGAAAGATTTGGACAAGCTGCCGCGGGCGTGATAGCTGTATTGTGGATCATACAGGCGCTAAAATCTGTTTTTGACGCTCTAATTCACGCATACACACTCTACACTATATACGGGTGGAGCCTACATCTTTTAGGAGCAATCACCGGATCAATTACACATTTATTAGTCAGTTTAGCCAAGCCAAAGAATGTGCAGCGCCCAGAGCCGAGCGAGACAGTCGATAAGAGTCAAGCCCTAAGACCTCGTACCGAAGAAATCCCGTTCACAGCGGTTTCTTATCATCCAAATTCATCTATAAATGAGTCGTATCCAACATCGAAGAGAAGTATTGACGACATAAGGAAGAAATTGTTAGCGCAAACCGCTACCTCTTCTTGAATCGTCGCGCTTTGATTCAAGGGTGGGGGTGTTATGTATGATCATATTTGTAGTAAAAATTATTGTTTAAATTTAATGTTCTAGTAAATCAGTAAATGCACGCTTGCTTATTTTTCTTTGTAGTTTGTATTAATTATATTTTGTGTAACGAATATATATTAATTTTTGTGTAAAATGAATAAAACGATAAATATAGCTGTGCAGCTTCGTTGCTTGACGAACGGAACTCGCCGGGCTGACAATGCATAGACTAGCGAGGAATCCGAGCCTCTTTCGGCAATTGCTGAGTTCGCGTCTAGATCCTACCGTGGGACCAGAGTTTCGAAGGTGTTCGTCGCGATTTTTGTACATGCGACGTTATCAGTCCGCGGGCGCATTCGGTACAGTAAAGACGTTTAATTATAATCAATTAAATCAAGTTCAAATTTACACGCTCTCTTCTTATTTCTTATCTGCATCAATCAGTCTCCTTATACCTGTAGCCACTATCCTACCACTCGTCATTTTAAATCTTTGCTTTTATAAGAAAAAGAGGAAAAAACGTAAGGATCCGCAGGGGTTCCCGCGCCTATTCGAAAATTCTTTAACAGCTCGTCTACGCTGATCTGGTGGCTCCCTGCCCATCACCAAGGAGGTCGATCGAGGACACACGGGTCCTTCCAAAAAAAATCATTATAGCGAGGGAAAGCTCCGAACGGAGAATCCTTTCTATAACAATGAAAAGGGTGTAAACATTGTTAAAACTATACATTTATAAAATGCAACTATCAGTTAATAAATATTTTTACATAAATGCGATATTAATATGATTTAAGAGGTTGCCGGACTCAGAAAATGGCCATTTTTACTTTTTTATAAACAAATGAATACATTTAAAAAAAACATGTTTTAAATAATATAGCCAAATTTTCCAGGTTTTAAAATTGATAATTTTATTAAAATGATTGGGATGAAAGTTTGTATCTTTTTTTTATTAATAATTACCAATGAATATTGTTTACTCAATTATTATTTAAAAAATCATTTTTTTTAAATCAAAACGTCTAGACCTTCCTTATTTTTTAAGCCAACCGTATGAATTTTTTTCAGATTTTTAATTCAATATTTGAGATATAATTTTTGGGTCGAAAGGTGCAGATTCCTGTAATTTGTGTCAATATGCAATGTGTTATACACTAATAATATTCAAATAATTGTTATACTATTAATAATTATTAATCATAACCCATAACTACATCGACCAATTGATTATCTCGCAATTGTATGTTTAAACGAACTTACCCAAGTAAAGTTTAATCACAATTGTGTGATGCATTTTATTCGAGATAATCACACCAATTCATAAGCATCACTTAAATAAGTTCGTTTAATTATATGACTATTCAAGTTTAAGTTATTTTGTACAATTTAAATATCTTCTTTTTAAGATAAGATACGGACAGATAAATATTCGAATTAACCAATTTCTCGTAGCTAAACCAGATAAGACAACAGTTGATAAAAAGTAAGTCTTGTGCAAATTTATATATACGTTTTGGAAACTAAACCAAATTAATTCTTTTTTACTTGCAAAATTCATGATTAATATTATTATAAGGTATGCAATAAAATAATTAACGTATTTCGATTTTTAATTCATTATACCAATACCAATACTTGTATATTAAAACTTATAATAAATGTATGTATTTATAGCAATTAATTACAATTAGTATACGTAAAACTTCATTATTATCATTGTTTAACTTTGCGGTAATTTATAATTTATTAATTATTATGTTTATAATATAATTTATAATGTATAATATATTGACGAAATGTATAAATTAAAAAAAAAAAAATAAATGTGCGATGGCCGAGAATCGAACTCGGATCAACTGCTTGGAAGGCAACTATGCTAACCATTACACCACCATCGCACGCTATATTTTTGTCTTAATATATTTTCCAGAGATATGGATTTCCATAACTTTATTACATTTGGATACATGTATCTAATGTAATTAGATACGTATCTAAAAACAAATTATTATCCGTAATGATCTTTAATAAACAAAAAATCCTGTCAATAAATAATATATATATTTGAACGTGTAAAATAATCGGAACAAATCTCAATTATATATCTAACTTCATTTGGAGTGAAACCATTAACAACTATTCGATCATTCGTTGAGTAAATAACTTTCCACGTCGAGTAACATGCTGGTATACTGTGTATATATATAGATAGGGGGAAAAAAATGCAATTCCCTGAACAAGAAATTTAGAGAGCATCGGCTCGACTTTCGAGCCCCGTAAATTGGATTCGCTTATCCGCGAGATCGGCGGTCCAGCGCCAGCGGCTCGTTTCTCTCTTTCGATGCACCGCTCACGCAGAAATCAATATAACGGCGGCGCGCGCGCGAAAACAGGCGCAGACTCTCTCATCGATGGTTCTGAATAATTTATAGCGAACCCGCGGCTCGTACGGATCTACTGTTTTGATAAATGTTCTAACCCTGATGACGCACGAAAAAAAAAAGAAGTGTAGCTATGTCTAGGAAATGTTTTATCATCCTCTCGCGTTATTCTGGCTTCTACATCTTCTCGCTTTCTATACATATATATACATTAAATCCGGAGATTTCTTGTCTCTAGGTATATACAGACATTTTGTATATCTATACGGAAGACGGAACAAGTCTCCTTTATATATATATAGGTATGCGGTGTAAATTATTTCACTCGGGTAAAGTCTCTTCATTTTCTAATTCGAAAAATTGAATTTCCTTGTTGGATTATTGAGGTATTTGATCAAGACTCGATACAAAGTGATTCATCGTTGTAGATAATCTTGATTGATAGATATAGGGATGAATAAACATTAAATAAATTGTGTACGTGTAAATATAAACTATAAACGCTATATAAAAGAGAAAAAGAATGAATATAGCTTATCGTAATAGGAGCAAATGATTTATACGGAATAAGAATGATCCACATGTGATGCCTAATACACTAATAATCTTTGCGTGTATCAATGTAAAACTGAAAGATTAATGAAAAACATAATTTATGGTGATCCATAATAGAGATCCTATGTGAAAATACGTGACTTGAATTTTTACAGTTTGCTATAAGAAATTATTAATAATTAGACAATCGGCAAAATAGATTTATAATAATACATAGTCATAAGAAGTAGTTATTCCCAAGATAAAATATTTTTTTAATTTGCTCTAAAATTTGGTGTAAGCTATATATATTCAGAATACGGTAAATACTATGGTTTGCTAACTAACTTAGTAGACAACAACTCGCCTGTAGCTAAAAGCGGATTTTAACTTTATGTGTGTCAAATATTAAGCATCAAGCTAATAAGCCGCCTGAAATACTACACAAAACTTTAATTTTCGTCATTTTAAAAAATTCATTTTAAAGTAACATTAGATTAACGTAATTTCACAATTACACGAATACTATATGAAAGTTGAATTATTTTGCAAATCACTCGTTACAATGTTTTCATTATTAATTATTTCGACGAGATTGACGGATTAATAAATTTCATAAAGAATATATTTGCATAATTAAAATAAATTATTTGACGATGCTACTTTGTAAACTAAAGAGATATAATATTTCCTTGACTATTCCTATATATATCTCTCTATAATATATAAATATTTCGCCGCCGCCGCCGCCGCCGCCGCCGCCGCCGCCGCCGTGTCTAAGAATTCAGAATTCAACATATATATATATGTTTATATATATATATGTCATATATATGTTATATATATATGTTATATATATGTCATATATATGTTATATATATATGTCATATATATGTTATATATATATATATGTCATATATATATCTCTCTATAATATATAAATATTTCGCCGCCGCCGCCGCCGCCGTGTCTAAGAATTCAGAATTCAACATATATATATATGTTTTTATATATATATGTCATATATATGTTATATATATATGTTATATATATATGTCATATATATATGTTATATATATATGTCATATATATGTTATATATATATATATATGTCATATATATATGTTATATATATGTTATATATATATGTCATATATATATGTCATATATATAAGTGTGTGTGTATGCGCGAGCGTGCGTGCGTGCGTGCGTGCGTGCGTGTGTGTATGTGAGTGCGTGCGTGCGTGCGTGTGTGAGTGTGTGTGTGTGTGTGTGTGCGTGTGTGTGTACGTGTTATTTGTTTTTTCAAGAATAGATAATATATGTATTTTTTCCGTGCGCAAAAAGAAGTTGTGAATATAACTTGAAAGAATGTGTATTAGTTTACTTATTCCTGATAAAACTCATAAAATAAAAACGGACCTAAAATTTAATGTAATGTTTTAAAAATATGCACAATTTTTCAAAGATAAAATAAATATTAATCAAGTATAACATAAACTTTTCCAAATATCTATATGTGAAATATACAATAAATTAAAAATTGAATACATTAATTATTGCGTTTTTAAGATAATTCTATTATAAACAGTAATGGCAAAAGAAATTCAAATTTTAACAGTGGCAATATAACCCGTGTAAAAAAAAAAGTCTGGAAATAGTCTTCGAAAGTCTGGCTGACGTCTTTGAAAGTCTTTTCCAAAAGTCTTGCAGAAGTCTACCGTAGGCCATTTTGCCAGACTTTATTTTTGTATTTTAAAAGTCTGGCACAAGTCTGGCACATGTCTGGCCGAAGTTTATGAAATAGACTTGTGACGAGATCGTACAAGATTTACTCAAACCTAAATAAATACCGTAAAATTCCAAATTTTTTAATTTATTAATAATATACAATTATATATCTTAATTTATAATTAACAATTATTTTTGTATTTTTAATTTCCATTTTTTTTTCATTTTTTACCGTTCCGTAATGTGTTGCACAAATTGGTCAGCATTCTTCTATATTTTGCAGCACTTAGCTTCGAGTTATCATCAGGTGCTTTCTTATTCACGTAATCTGCACAATGAAAATTCACTTATAATTTTTTTAAATTTATTTAATTGATATAAAATATGTTAAGGTAGATTGTAAAATAAACTCTTGTAAGAGGTTAAAATGACTTGAATGAAATTATTAGGTTAGAACTCTGAGCATTACAAAACATATGGATTGGTTACAGAAGTCTCGATAATTCGTCGTAATACTTACTAAAAACTGCGGTGTACACATCACGGGGAATTTTCGGTGTATTTGATTTTCCTGTAGGAGTCATTTTTTTTAACTCATCTTCGCCAATAATTAACTTTACAAGTTTATTTCCAAGTTTTGCTGGAGTAGCCTGATAAGTGATTTTTAAGTAATCCAGTTCTGCAGCATCAATGTAAATGTTGTAGCCTTTTATTAGCCGTACCTGTTTAATATAAAAGAAACCAAATTATATATGTACAATTTACAATCAATTTCTGTTTTAATACAAGATTAATTTAAAAATAATATACAAAATATATTGAAATAAGCAAATTTTTTATTGCAGTAACTATCTTTGTCTGGATTTAATTTTGAGAACTCGTAAAACCCGAGTCAAGTTTAACCGAGTTTTTCAACCAAGTTCGAGCCGAGTACTTGGTTTTTTCACATACTTAAAATTTACCAAGTATTCGAAAAAAATCGATTATTTTAGTAGATATTTACCTTTCCCTCTTCAAGTAATCTCGAAACTAGTCTTTTTTTGTGCTTTGCATCAGAATGCGTATCCAGTTGAGATCCTTCTACATACGTAGAACTTCCTTGTTGGTAAAGGTTTGTATTTTCGTTTTCCCTTGTGACATTAAAGAATATTAAATTTTATTTTATAACTTTAGGAATACGTATTTTTACAATGGATGATGTGTCAATATTTTTACGATTACACGTATTTTAAGGTTACACGTAATAAATTGTTTAGTTGAACTTGCAAAATAGATTTTTCATTAAAGATTTTGAAAGAAATAAAATTAAGTTTAAAAATATGTTGTAAGATGTATTATTAATTTATTGCCAAGAAAACATAAATATTAACATAAATATAAACATAAATTAAGTTTGTTTTCTAACATAAATCATTAAGTATTTTATTTTAAGTCTAAGTTTTTACCCAAATTTAACGCTCAATTGAAAAAAGTTCTCTACTTTGCAATTGTGCTAATAAAATATTTATATATTAACTTATGCATACCTTTGCACTATTTTTTCATCACCAGAATCGTCACTAAATATTGAGTGGCTATTAAGAATTTTCGTTTGCGAGACGACATTCGCAGATTTTGCAGAAGAATTGTTCTTCTTAATTTCTTGCTCCAATTTCCGCTTCTGTAATACTATTAAATCGGGAAAAGATTCCCTCCTTGCCGATGTCATGACATTGCCTTCGATGTCAACCTCAAAGTTTTCAAGGAATGATGCATCTTCTAATTGCGAAATTAATGACGTAATTAATAGAATATAATTATTAAATGATTATAATAAGTATATTATTTTATTTTATTTTAATTATTTATTATATTCGATTAAGATTTATTTAATTTTTCTAGCATTATTTATATTTTTTTTGTTACTTACCACTCTTTTTCAATATTTTTGCTTTATACCATTTCCCATCGTACCATTTAGCGGTAACTGTTCCGCATTTAGCAGTTTTAACCCTCGATGCCACTAGAATGCTTGTAGTCGGCGGGTTTGATTCCCATAAAATTAAATAATGCATAATTATGAAACTTTGCTAACTCAATAAAATATTATCTCAACGTTGAGGTTAACAATTCCAAATTTGACGACTCAACAGAAGTTATCAATTTGTTTTTGCTTAATGCGAACATCTATCGATAGCAACTTCAAATCTCATACAACTTCAAATCGAACAAACTTTTAAAATATTTAAAATAGCTTTCAAATATTAATTGTCTTACTATTTTGACTAAAATAAAAAAATGAAACGTTCGAAACATTTTACCGATTTCAGTAAATCTTATAAATGTAAAATACGAAAAAAATTGCGCAACTGCTCCATATCCGACGATGAGACTTCTACCAATACCGAAGAATCTGACGACGCATCGAACCTTACCATGTCGGAATGCGATATTAATTTAGCTCACTGCGAATCTTTTGTAAATAATACTTTAAGTAAGTATTTGTATATTCCTAAAATTTATATATATATATACACATATATATTAATTTATTTATTTATTTTTGTAACCTAAAATATAGTTTAAAAGTAATATAAATTTATAATAAACGTCAAAGTATTATATGTGGTATATGAAAGACAATTTTGTCAATTTCACTTCCTTTAAAATATTTTTTCTATACTTGTTCATTTCTATTGTCGATAATATCTTAAACTTTAAAATATTAACAATTTTATAACTTTGGTACGATGCGCATTTAATTTATTAAAATTCCCGCAAAAAAATAGTATTTATTACTTGTAAAAGTAGTATAACAAGTGCGTAAAATATGCTCGATACACTTTCACACGATATCAATACGATATTTTTTAATACAGTGTACAGTTCGATTTTCGTCAATAAAATATGTAATATCGCACGCATAATTTAATAAATGAAAATACTATTCATAAAATAAGGATTAATCTTACACTATGTAACAAAAAATATAAACATACCACAAAAATAATTTAAAAATAACAAATTTATTATTAATTGGATTTCTAGTTATTTTAATATAACCATATTTTACAAATAATACGGAAAATTTATATTGTTTATATCATTAGTTGGGTGAAAATGTATATGAAAAACGATTTTAATAAAATACGTATACCACTATTAAAAAATCTTTGAATAATTTATATTCATAAAATATATACTAATACAGATTTGGATCGAAATGTTTACAATCAAGTAAATGTAGATGAAGCATGCGAATCTGAAGACTTTGATTGTGAAAATCAATCGGTTCCTAGTGTCGATAGCGATTCTGAAGAAGAAACGGAAAGTAGCTCCAGTGAAGTTGAAAGTGATTCTTCCGCAGAAATAGAAAATAATGTTGATGACAGTTTTTTCATCAACAATGCTGAAAAACCCTTATATCCTGGAGCACCGATTACTTTAGCAGAACATATATTATGTTTATTATCAGTATTGCTTCATTTTAAATTGACCGGAGTACTTTTTGCGAAATTTCTCTCCATTATTTCCTTTCATTGTATTAAACCCAACTTTTGCATAAAAACTATGTATAAATTTCAGAAAATTTTTCAAAGTATAAAAACCCCTTTAATTCGACATTATTATTGCTCATTGTGCTTTAGTCCGCGAAAAAATGATAAAGAGGAAGAATGTGCGTTTTGTAAAAAAGAGACTCCCACTAGCTATTTTATTGAAATACCTATATTAGCACAATTAGAAAGGTTATTTGGACGGGAAGGATTTAAAGATTTATTAAACAACAGATTATCGCGCAGAAAAGTTAATGATAATAATTATGAGGATATTTATGATGGGTCCATCTACAAAGAGTTGATAAATGATGGATTTTTATCCAATCAAAATAATATTTCTTTTACTTGGAATACTGATGGGGTGCCATTATTTAAATCTTCTAAATTAACGATTTGGCCATTTTATTTTGTTATAAACGAATTACCTTACAATTATAGATTTAGTCGCGATAATGTAATTCTAGCTGGTCTTTGGTTTGGTGCAACAAAACCCTCCGTTAATTTGTTTGTCAACGTTTTTAGAGATGATTTAAAAGCATTATATAAGGGTGTATCGTTTTCCTTTCCTCAATTTGCTAGAGCGGTACTTGTGCGCGCAATTGTTATTTGCGGTACGTGTGATCTTCCCGCTAAGGCTCATTTTCTTAACATGAAACAATATAATGGTTATTATGGTTGTCAAACATGTAAAGAAAAAGGAAAAAGAGTTGACAATGTTTTAGTATATCCCTATAGTGACAACATAGAATATCGTACAACTCAAGACACTTTAGAGAATGCTACAGAAGCTTTACAAACTAACACTCCAATTTTCGGCGTTAAAGGACCGACCGAATTGTCAAAAATTGTTCTTAATTATATTGAAGCAACTTCTATTGATGTTATGCATTGTGTTTATGAAGGTATCACTAAAAAACTATGTTGGCTATGGTTTAATTCTGAAAATCACGATAAAGTATTTTCATTATCTAATTTTACTTCAATTATAAATCAACGATTATTGGCAATTACTCCACCCAATTTCGTTGTAAGATTACCAAGGTCGATTACCGATATAGCATATTGGAAGGCATCAGAACTAAAGTTATTTTTATTATTTTACAGTATACCACTATTATATGATATTATGAGTTTAAGATATTTTAATCATCACAAATTGTTTGTTTTTGCGATTTATTTATTAAATCATTCAAGCGTTTCAAATCAGATGATTGAACAAGCATCATGTATGCTTAACGAATATGTTTCACAATTTCAAGATCTCTATGGAGAAACATACATGACTTGCAATCTTCATCTTTCCTTACATTTACCGGATGTCGTAAAAAAGTTTGGTCCTCTGTGGACAACATCTTGTTTTCCATTCGAAAATTTAAATGGTGTGTTTAAAAGTTTAGTACATGGTACAAAATATGCTGGATTGCAAATATGTTCATCTATTTCATTACTATATAATTATTCAGAATTGAAAAAAAAATATTTGAGTTTTGGAAGCGAAATACATGTATTTTGTAATAAAATTGATCACAATTTTCGTCTAAAAGAACAAATAATTAATTCTAATTCTTCTGTTATTGGCAAAATTGATAAAAAGTTATTGTTTGATCCTAGCATATTTTACTGTTTTAGAAATTATGAAATAAATGAGAATAAATACATTTGTATTATAGGCTACTTAAAGAAAAATTTATAATTGATTCGCTTAGTTATACGCGCAAAAGAAAAACAAAAACATGTGTTGTCAAATATTGCATAAATGACGAGTTTTACATAGGATCCGTAGAACTTTTTGTGAAGGTCTGTAAGTGTGATTGTAATAATCATTGCGATGACTGTGATGATGGAGTATGTAAACATTATGCAATTATTAATAATTATTCCGTAGAAAAAATATTTCATTGTAATTCTGTAAATATGCCGTTACCATTCATTTTCTCTTGTACTGTAAATTCTAATATACAATTGGCTGTCGATATTGTAAATATAAAAGATATATTATTTCAAGTTGATGTAAACGATAAAATATATGTAATTGAACGTTCGAATAAAGTTGAAAAAGAGTAATTATATATTATTATATATTAATTTATATAAAGATAATAAATTCAGATAAATCTATATAATCTTAATCTAGAATTTATAAAAAGTTTAAAGAATTTCGTTTCAATTTTAAGGATTATACCCTTCTTAAAAACTAATTACTTTTGAAAAAGACTTTTCAGCTAGATTTTTGATGACTTTTGCAAGGCTTTTTTTCCATAAATTTAATCTAGAGTATTGCCAGACTTGTGCCAGACTTGTGCCAGACTTGTGCCAGACTTTTAAAGTACAAAAATAAAGTCTGGCAAAGTGGCCTACGGTAGACTTCAGTAAGACTTTTGAAAAAGACTTTCAAAGACGTCAGCCAGACTTTCGAAGACTATTTCCAGACTTTTTTTTTTACACGGGAAAATACGAATTACATTTCAAAAGTTTTTCGAAAATTATTATTTTAGTAGTATTTAATTTAAATATTATTCAAATCAAAATTTAAAAATTGTATGGATATATAAGTGTGTAGATAATTTATATTTATATAACACAATATTTTAAATAAACAAGTATGTATTTATTAGAAACAAAAGGTTATTTAAGGAATGCCTTTGTTTATAATAATTAAAATAAATATATGGGCTCTGTAACTAAAGGGAAAAATAAATTGGATATAATTATGGATTAAAACGCAAATTTTGAAAGAGGGTGCAAATTACGAATTACGGGAGAAATGGAAGAAACAGGTTTTTATTTATATACCGCTAAAATGTTATAAATAATTCTTTAAAACTAATACAAAAATTAATTTAATTAAGAAGAAAGTTTGATTACTCTAAAAGTACAAAATATTAATGACATATAGAACTCTTGGCGATGACTTAAATTAATTTTAGGTGGTAAAGTTCTATTAGAGCTGTTTAAAATAATATAAAATTTTAATAGGTTTTTACTAAATACTACAATTATATATATACACCTTTTGTGTAAGTTATGTCCTAAAATACGTGAAAATTAGTGATTTTATGAGGTTTATGAGGCATAACTTACAACAGCGGTCTTGTCCAATAATAAGCCAAGAATAAGCTAACCCAAGCCATTCGAAAGCTCGCGAAAAATGTGAACTTTTGAGAGGTGTTAGATTAAAATCGATTATGGTGTGGTAGCCTTTTTTTTGATATTCAATATGTCCGGTTATTCTATCTCTTCGAGATTTTAAAAGTAAGATATGTAACCAGGGTAGATAAGTTCTAAAGATTAATTTAAACAAAAGTTGTTTGTTATGTTTTTTTCAAAAAAATCAACAGATTTTGAGATAAATGGCTTTAAAAATAGAAATTTTTCTAAAAAATTGAAAAATATCCACTTTTCATGGTCGAATAACTCTTAAGCAAATTATTTTTAACACTTAAATTTTTTTTGTATGTTCTGGAAGATGTTTCCAGCCTGTTCTCAAATTTTGGAGTGATTTAAAATTTTCATCGTACCACTTGACGTGAATAGCCCATATATGTGTATATATATGTATGTATGTATGTGGGTGTGTGTGCGTGCGGCGGAATATTTATATAATATATATATATATTTAAAATTGTTTTTTCAAGAATACATAATATATGTATTTTTTCCGTGCGCAAAAAAAAAGTTGTGAACATAACATGAAAGAATGTGTATTTGTTTACTCATTCTTGATAAAACTCATAAAATTTTTAACATTACTCAATAATAATAACGGATCTAAAATTCAATGTAATGATTTAAATACAGATGCAAAATTATTTGAAGATGAAATAATATTACACAGTATAACATACACTTTTCCAAATATCTATATGTGAAATATAAAATAAATTAAAAATTGAATACATTAATTATTGCGTTTTTAAGATAATTCTATTATAAATAGTAATGGCAAAAGAAAATTCAAATTTTAACAGTGGCAATATAAAATACGAATTACATTTCAAAAGTTTTTCGAAAACTATTAATTTAGGAGCATTTAATTTAAATATTTTTTAAATTAATATTTCAAAATTGTATGGATATATAAGTGTGTAGATAATTTATATTTATATAACACAATATTTTAAATAAACAAGTATGTATTTATTAGAAACAGAAGGATATTTAAGAAATGAATTTGTTTATAATAATCAAAATAAATATTTGGGCTCTGCATAGTAAAAATAAATTGGATATAATTATGGATTAAAACGCAAATTTTGAAAGAGGGTGCAAATTACGAATCACGGGAGAAATGGAAGAAACAGGTTTTTATTTATATAGCGCTAAAATTTTATAAATAATTCTTTAAAACTAATACAAAAATTAATTAATTAAGAAGAAAGTTTTATTACTCTAAAAGTACAAAATATTAATGACATAGAACTTTTGGCGATGATCGTTCGTCATTAAATAAATTAATTTTAGGAGTTGAAGTTTTATTTATAACCGTTTAAAATAATCCAAAATTTTAATAAGTTGTTAACTAAAATACTACAATTAGTAAGTATATGTACTTTACTATTTTGGTAAGTTAATTTTTCATTAACATTTATAATTATTAAAATATAAATGTAAGCTTTATGAGAATTCATATAGTTTAAAATTTACAGTTAACATTTAATATGTCTCTATTTTTTTATTATTTTTATTCTGATTTCATTGTACTAAATTTTGGTAAACTTTTATTTATAAATTATAATAACTATAGCAATACCTCCAAGGTGTTGTGTGAATCTGTTTAATTTTTAAGGTGTCCATGATAGTGAAAAAATAGTACAATTTAAACATTATTTTAAAATAAATTAATTACGAAAAACCTTTTTCGAAATTAAAAATAGGGGGTTGGCGCGCGAAGCGCGCAGGGGGGCGAAGCCCCCTAGTATATATATATATCCTATATATATATATATATCCTATATATATATATATATATATATATAGTATGCTGCAGGTATAATAAAAATAACAAGAGTTAAAATTAACAAAAAATAAAATAAAAGAAGAAAAAGTGAAATATAAACCGTTAGGATTACCAAACACCCCTAAATAGTATTCGATCCATCCCATACCAATTAAATCAATTAATCCGTCGTAAGTCACCTCGTTAGCGCGTCCCTCATCCCGTAAAAAGGAGCTCGCACGACGCTCCACGGGAAAAGGAGTAGCTGCATCGATTCGCGAAACAGCTGCTACAACAACAGCTGGTAGAAAGAAGGAGAGAGAGAGAAAGAGAGAGAGAGAGGGAGGGATGGGAGAGGAAGATAGAAAGATAGAGAGCAAGTGAGCCGCGACTAACGGCAAAGCTGAGCAACCGTTAGTGTGGGGGGACTCTCGTTGCGTATCACCGAAAAAAGGGGTTGGCAGAAAAGGAATTTGTGTGAAATACACGTTTTAAAAAAAAAGTCATGCTAATCGCTACGAGCTTATTGTGCTCCGTTTGGTTAGTCGTTCGGGTGAATGCTATTATGAAATGGAAATGACGCTGAGATTGCATCGAGTTTTTTCCCTACTTAAAAGTATGACGAATGTTCATCGTTATATCCTACGATTATACGTATTTGGAATTTATAACGAAAACAAATGTTTGCGTATTTAAATATTATTAATATTCTAAGATTTTCATTTGTTTTTAACAATCTAGCTATATTATATTTTTTCATTGAAATGTAAATCAACGTATATAACATTATGCGTTATTCTTGAAAAACTTTGTAAAAATGGTAATAGTATTTCGTACGAGAATTTAGTATTGTGTAAACTTTATCATCGCTAAGATTAATAAAAACTTTTTTGCACTTTCTCATATATTTTATGTACATCGACTATTCATGTAGATTGAATCAACTGATAAAGTGGAAGCTACACTGTTTGTTGTGTATTGAAGAGCGTGCCAAAGTGCTTTTTTCAAAAAGTATTTTTTACAAAAATATTTAAAACTGAAGATAGTACCTAAAAGAGGTAATCAATAGTTAATTAAATATCGACATTTTCATTCCTGTTTCTTTTTTGTTATTCGCACGTAAAACATAACGGAGTAAAAAATGTTTCTATTAAGCTTTTCACATTTTTTAAAAATAAACGGATTTTAAACTTTTCTTCTCATTTTGTTACCGTTTTTCCTTTAAAATATTCAATTCCTCTTCGATATAATTTTTAATCAAATAGTAACGTCAAATAATTTAATTAAATAAATAAGATAAATAAAACTGAATAATTTATTTATAAATTAAAAACCATCAATTGAACAAAGTACGCTCTCGTCTAAGGTCTTAATTATTTGACCATTCACGTAGAGTTCCGCAAGCTCGATAAACAACGTTCGGCGACACCATTTCCGTAGCACCCGAACGCGTTCCGGACAAACCCGAGAAATGCTTCGTGCACTAGGATGCAAGGTAAAGCAAGAGAGAGAGAGAAAATGTAGTCAGTCCAATACCTATAGAGCTTTCGAGTACGTGCAAGAGCCAGATATATATGCATCTACATATATACCTATATATATATATATATACACATTGGGACAAAGAGGACGCGTAATGCAATTTTATGACTTGCCAACGAACACCGCGACTCTGTAATTTCCTTTCTCGATTTTCCTTCTCCAGCGTTTCGTAGGATCATATAAATATTTGTTGTGCGAGTGCCGTTGGTTTTCCATTTTCTTGTGGTTTATATGTAAGGTTTATAATAAGTTGGAGACGTTTAGTACTTTGATGAAAATAGGTTTATGACCTTCACTTGTGTTTAGAATTTCAAATTATTTATTTCTTCTTCTTTAATTTGAGAAATAACGCAGGTTTAATCTCATACTGATCCTATCTTCTTCTTTTTGAATTATTAATACTTCATATAGCAGACTTTACATAAATACTTATAATATTGCATACACTCGCGAGTTACGTATCTTTATACGTACAAGGACAAGGTCAGGGATGCACGAATTGTGCACACTGATCAAATTTTATGAGATTTAGTAGGAAGTAAAGCTGTATATTTTTCAATGGAGCGACTCCGTCCAATATCTACCGACGCAGAATATACGAGAATATTCGAACAATTTTTTTTTCTTATTTTACGTATAAAGAAAATATTTTAGCGAATTAAATAAAATGTTTGACGAAATAACATTCATTTGAATTAAGTTAACTTTTTTCGATATGAAGAAACCTTTTTTCAATTTACGAAGTATTTATATTCATTTCAAATGAATATTTTGTCAAATGTATGCAAAGAAGTATTTTATTAACATCACTCATTTTATTTCTTTTTTTCAGTAAAATATAACTGTTAAGCTGGTTCTACTGCACTGATTAGTTTAGAATTGTGATTTTACTGTACCGATACATTTTACTAATGGTTTTACGAAAAAAGAACAGATATTGCAAAATTACATCCGAGTAGAGAGAAGCAGGTGTTTTACGAATTTATCGATTTCTTTTAGAAACGATGTGAAATCTACTTGTTTTTTTTTTAGAGGGTTTTTTTTCTATATGAATTGTCTGTAGAACATTTCAATTTATGATTTTTTTTCTCTTTAACTCTACCTTTCAACTTTTAAAAAGAGAACGCATAATACATTTTTCGATATAATCACAAATGTCTAGAACCAGTAAGTACTTATTTAAAATTCATTTTTATTCCGAAAAGAAATTTCCTTTTCAATATTTAGTAAATTTGCGTTAAAAATTCTAAAAAATTAAATGTCGAACTTCATTGAACATTATAAGGTCGTTACGAATAACTTTGAAAGATTAGTTTTTAACTGATTCCGCAACATGCGTTGGAAGTATTGCATGAAATAAATCTACACCGATGTAAACTAGTCATAAGCAGCTAGACACAAATTATGTACAAAAATATACTAAAGTTTCACAAAATAAATTAAAAGAATTCATAAAAATTGTAATAATATTTTCTTCAGAAACAATAATAAATAATTTTAGATAATTTAATTAAAATTTATATAAATTTTAATAAATGATGATATAAATATATTAAATTAAAAAAAAACAAGTTTACAAAACTCTTTGTCTGTAATAATAACTATGAAATAAATAGTTGATTTTTCTCTAGCATATAATTTTTCTAAAACCTCGTGCAACAGCGCAGTACCGTTCGAGTACAGCATCCGAAGGTTCGCGACGCGCGCGTATATACCGTTAAGTTTCCCCCCGTCGCGTCGGCATGTATATGTATATATATAGTATATAGTACATATATATATATATATATATAGGAGAGAGAAGAGCCGACGCCCCGGGGTTGTCGTTTCTCGCGTTCCTTTCCGCCTTCCGCGGGCCTCTCATTTTTTGCCCCAGGGCTAATTATTATCGCCGGCAGGTCCAACAACGGCAGCTCAAACAAGCCGCGTGTATAGAAGGCTCGGTGTGTCTGTTTGTGCTGTTGCTTCGAGGGATTCGAACGACTCGTTTCTTATAGCCTCCAGAAAAATGAAACGATTCTTCTTTTCCTTTAAAGAAAACGAGTTTTATTAATATTTTTACTTTTATCTCTTATTTATTTATTTGTTTAATACGTGCGATTGGCACGTGTACTTATATACGAAAAGTCAATACTTTTAATACATATTGTTAATTTACTGAATTCGAGTTAAAAATATAGTTTATACGTTTATTTATAAACTCACAATAATGATAATAAATTAATATCCGTACGTATATTCATTGTATAATGTCAATACAACGTGGAATAAATATGTCAGTTAAGAGGAAAATATTAATTAGATTATTTAAAAGTATGTTTGCAATTATTATACATTTACGAAAATTATATATTGTTACATTAAACGTTATAAATCTAGCTAACCTTCTTAAAATAAAAAAACAAAACATTTTCCGACATAAAGTTATTTTCACATTTTAACTCTGCGTCGTCCACGTTCACAACAAAATTACATAATTTAAGATTTATCCGGTATTAAGGTAACGTTTATTAATGGTAAGTAATAACAAACGCAATTAATTTAACTGAATTTATTATAAATAACATTTATTCCACTGTATTTCTTCCACATTAATTACGAGTAAAACCACCTTTATTCGGGTATATATATATATATATATGTAACTCTGAAGAAGAGGGAAACACCGTTGCATAACTCAATTTCCCTTTGCAACCACCGAACTCCTCGATCCTTGGTAAAACGACTGTGCTACCTATATATACATCTGTGTGTATATATATATATATATTCTACCGATCGTAATTCTCGTGTAAAGCATTCCAAGAACGAAGAGCCAGCGACTTCCTCGTGGTGCCAGAAAGAGAAATAACGCGCGCGGCAAGTTGGAAAAAAATTAGTGACGGGGACCGTTATCCGCTAGAAGATTCCGTGAGGAAATCCCTAAAGGCGTGCCAACCCGCACCGTACAGTTTTTCCCTCGGAAAATAAGAAAAAAACTGTACGCGAGTCGCTCCATTAGGGCATTATCGTGTCCCAGTCTATGTCTTGGCTTTGATTAATTGAACATGTCGTTCCTTCGAGATTTTCTTATTACCGGGATGGATTGTGCTGATTAATTTATTGCGCTGATTGATTTGTATTTTTGTATTAATATGTCACGGTTAATCTACAACTCGTTTTTTAATTTTCGAATTGATATTGCTTATTATTCTTTGAATTATATATTTATTTGTTGTATTGATATTTCATTTGTGAGCTCTATGATATCGAGAATATTCGGATATAATAAATATTATACTATTTTTGCTCTTTGTTTAAAATGGAATTTATATGTATATTTATTTTTTTTACACTCTTATGTCTTGCAGAAGTATGCGCAACTATATTTTATAAAATTCTAACATTATGTATAATTTATCATTCTATTGCATTTTTCAGGTTTTTTTTATGAAAGAATAACGCGAATAGCGGTACCAAGCATAAAAATTTATATTTATGGATGCAAGAGCTATTAAATTTTTATAAATTCAAAGTAATCCAGTTTTTTTCTCTTATTTAATAACGTAACTATTAAGTATCGACAGTAAGTTTGAGAAATAAAAGACCTTTCTTATCCAAGATTCATAAATACGTTCACGCACTTGAAGCTACGAGTCGTAATGAAGATAAGGGTTGTACAATTTACATTTAACATTGCGTGACAAAATATTTTTCATGAAATTCAAATACTCGACATCGATTACACCTTTCTTCATATTCCCATTTCGTTTTGCGAAGAATACAGGCCGACTAGAACAAGCACGAGAATAATAAATTTTTAGGTCAAGGGTCGTCAAAGAAAAATCGAAACGCAAAGAGACAATTTTCCTGACTCATTTTTTTCTCTTCACACTCTGAAACTTCTTCTTTTTCTTCTTTTTATTATCTATATATAGCTGACAGCCGATCTCGTATGCGGCGAGTGTTTCGAAGTAAAAATCACAGCAATCATTTTTCCGCCTCGTGTTTTTAATGTTAATCACGCGTAATATTTCCTTCTTTTATTTTTTTACGGTGATGATAAATTCAATCAATTGGTATAGTGTTGAATGATAAAACCGAATTAATTATATTTTCAGCATAAATAAATTCGTCGCAAATTCTATCTTCGTGCCAGAATTATCTGAATTATTTACAATTTAATCTAACTTTCAAAGTCTTTTAAAAACAACTTGGGCGAGCGCTGTGAACTAAAATTCCATGCACCCATTTTTTAAATATTCCGATATATCGCCTAGTTAAAAATTGCCACCTCATTAATCCACGTTTCGCGTAATACTCGAGGAGCAGATTAAAATACGCGAGTAAATATAAAGGCACATGTATGTATGTATGTGCGTATGTGTGTGTGTATGTATATATATAAAGTAAAAGATGTAAGGAATATGCATGCGGGTTGCGCACTTCAATTTTCGCAATGCCCTCGACCCTAATTACAGTCCCTCCACGCGCGCATTTTAGCCCTTACAAGCTACCTGCTTCGGGTAGACGCGCACAGGTTTATTCATAACTCAACGCACGTATTACCGTTGTGCTCGTTCTCGATGTGGACGCCACAACGAGCATCGGGACTTGGAATCCTCGACCTCGATTTTCTCTCTTCCTTTTCCTTTTCCTTTTTCGCCTCGACGCGCAAAGTCGAAGCTCCTTCCAACAATTTAACATTTCTATTGATGTTATTTTTACAAATTTAACTTAAAGAAATGGATATACTTGAAGTATTTTAATAAACTCTTTTAGTCAACTATTAAATTTGAATATGGAAAATGTTTTTTATATTATGATGATACTTAATTATGTTTATTTG
>CM047428.1:18431531-18578544 GCA_026168455.1 Theocolax elegans
ACAGTAGTGTGAGTTTATAATATGCACTCGTGTGGTATTATTTTAATAGTTTTATAGATTAATATAAATCTGTATTTGTAAAATAATAATGTTCCTAGATAAGCGAACTCAATATACTGTCCATCGCATTTCTTTTAAATACAAATGTATTTTAGTCTTTATGTTAATTAATTATGATATCTTTAAATACAGTTGTGATACATTTTTTTCCCAATTTTAGCAAAAATTCATGAAAGTTGATCAGTTTATTTATCAGAATTGATTTTAATGTTGTTTCAATAGTTATAAATAATACCTATATATAGATACTAGTAAGGGGTTATAATATGCAATTGAGTGGTATTATTTTATTTTTTTTATATCTGGATTACTCATAAAATAATATAATTTATTTTTGTAACATGAAAATGTTCCTAACTGAGTAAACGCAATATAACTGTATTACGTATTTTCCTTAAAAAAAGGTTTTCTATTTCATGATCAATTAATTATGACTTTATTACATCGTTGTTGTACATATTTTGTACAATTTTTTCAATGGGTTGATGTTTCACGGTAATGAGGGTAAAGGAGGTGAAGAAAGATAGTAAAGATAATGTTTTAAAATTTCTTATGCATATATTTTATTTTAAAATGAGAAAATTTTTAATTAGTTTTTAATTTTAATGTTGATAATAAGTTGTTGATGACGATGGCTAGAAACGCAAATGAGAGAGAGTAAAATTGTTGAATTGTTTATTTATAGTGTTATTCAATTGAAATAAAAATTTATTTTAATCAAGTAATTTTCTTCTATTTTCTTACTTCTTTTACAGGCTTATGACTGTCATATTTTGAATGAATTGTTAATATATTAATAATAATATTAAAATATTTAGTATCTGTCTTTTTTTAAAATAGAAATATGAATGCAGTTTAAGATATCCTAAGTTAGTTGAAAACTAATTGAAGAGAGAGATTTGGCAGCACCTCGATAGCGTATGATACATTTGGAGTTGGACTGGCTCGTGTCTCATTGTTTACTTTTAAGCTTGTTTGGGAATTTAATGTAGTGAATTCTGAGCAAATCTGGATGTTTACAAAATTTAGCCATGTGTCCTTCTTCTTTGCACGAAAAACAAACGACTTTTTCTGCCGATAAATAGATATGATATTCTGATTCATTGTGTTGTATTATGAGAAAAAGAGGCATTTTTTGTACATCTTCCGGCTCCAGGTACAACTGTCGGCGAAAGCTGAGTACGTGGGTCAAGCTGGTGTTCGGGTTTCCAGCCTTAATGTAAGAAATTTGTGAAATTGGCTTGATACACAGTTTATTAAGTTCGTCTTGAATAAACTCATTAGGAATAAACGACCAAACATTGGATATAATTATACGTTGAGCTCTGGAAGCAAGGGGGCGAATGACAAGTTCATAATTGTTTATATTTATTGTCTTATGAATATCAATAAGTTTATCCGCATTTTCTTTGTTATTCAAAAAGATACATACACGATTGTTAGAGACTCGAGAAACAAATCTAATGTTGGCTGGATCGGTTTTTCTAGCTATTGCATTAGTGTATTCATTTACAGGGATACCATCGATAGCGTCAATAATTACAGCAAAATCCTTGGACGGTACTTGAACTTGTTGCGCCATTTGAGTATAGGAAGTTTTAACTTTATTTAAAGAGACGTTGTGATGTCATTTTCACTGCGTGATTGCAGGTACCCCTACAGATAGAGACACAGCTATTACTTGCTTGCACTTTTTACTTGAGGTAATTACGCACTGAGCCGGAAATTCCAACGAAAACTAAACAGAGAATTATAACTCTCGAGTGCTCGTTGTCTGTCGATAATGTAGGAATGTATCCTAAAAACCTTGGTATTACCGGTTTAGAAGGATAGTCTGTAGTTTGTAGTTTTTTCTTGATTTTAAATTTGAGATACTCACATTTTTCAATATCGCTAGCAAAATGATGCCTCTTTCTTTATATTAAATTTGTTATTGCTTTAACAACAATTTACACATTTTATAGATGTGCTTTTGCACTGTTTTGTCGAATGATTTCCAACGCATTTTAAACATATTTGTTCATTTCTACATTTAGTTGCACTATGCCCGACACGACCGCATTTCATGTAAGGTGTAATATTAATGTCATCGTACGTTTTACAACACTGATGGCCAACGTATATTTTATAATTATTATCTTTAGTAAACTTATATGTATCAGAAGGCACTTCAATAATGACATTTATGGTATTTTTTATTTTATTACTATACATATGTAAAGCCATGCAAAGGTAATCACTATCACTAAAATTTCGGTGGTTAATGTCACTTTCAATTTCTTCTAAAGTCATGTTTGTTTTGACCTCAATTATTTTTAATCTCGGATGTTCAAATTCCTCCTAGCTTATAATATAATCTTGACCTATTATATTTACAAGTTCTTGCTACATTTTTCCATATCTCTTGTATTCACGTATCTTATTGACATGCTACCATTTTTGCTTTCCTGGATTTTTTTGATTGGCAAAATAATCTCATTTTGTAATTTATTTGTAACTACTTGTGTTATTTTGCTCTTACCAATGTAGTTTTTAGCCGTAATGATAAGGCTGGGTACATGACTATTAAGTAATTTATCTAATTTAACTGTATCAGCATATGATTTAAATTTACTTATGTCAGTATTTTTTCTTTTAATTCCTGTGTAGTTTTTTCTAATAACTCTTTAAGCAGTAAGTTATTTTCCTGTAGTTCTACGTTTAATTGTCTAAGTAAATAAATTTCATCTCTAAAAATTTCAATGTCATCTTCTTCGTGGCCAACTATCGTGCAGTTATTTCTATCATATTTTTTCAGCGACAGCACAATTAATTGTTTGCAGTATTCTTCTTGATCTTTTGACTTTTCATATAACTTAACTTGAGCAATAATTCTGCGCGCATTTATATTTAACGTATTTTCATCGACTTTGAAGTTAGGTCTAAGTCCATATGTTCAGGGCAAATTACTAGAACGTTGCTAATTCTTTTAGTATTTTTAATCTTTTATAATGAGATTCATGATATATGTTTTCGCAGAATACGCACTCACACATAGACACTTTAATTTTAAGGTGACATTTAAAAACTCATTCGTCACTATCTGACGGAGTCTTTGAAGGCTCCGCCAACTTTTATATGATTGATTAAATTCAAAAATTTTATCGTCGCCAAAGTAGTTTATAGGTATAAAATATAAAAATCATAAATTTTGTAGAAAATGTCGATTAAATACCTATGTATTGGTTAAAAATAATTAACTATATTAAATAGCCAAAAATAGACACAAATATGCTATTAATTTAGCACTAGTTTTTATATCTATAAAAAAAGCTATAAAAATATTTGTAAAATAACCTAAAATTTAATTTTAAAGTTAAAAAATTAAAATATGTATTGTCAATATACATTTAATGTATTATTTACTTAAATAAATTGTTAAAATTTTTTTATATATACAAACTATTTTTAATAGGTAGAAACTAGGTATAAATAATAGCTTAAAAATAGACTATTAAATACCTAGAAATTTTCTATATTATTTTTAAATAATAGTTTGAATTTAAAACTCAGTATTATTTATTATATTTGTAATAAATTTATATTAAAGAATGCCCTTTTACATATATAGCAAAATAATATATTATGTTTTAGTAAGATTATAAAAGTATTCATATGCTTTTAAGAAATTTTATTACTATACATATGTAAAGCCGTGCAAAAGTAATCACTATCACTAAAATTTCGGTGGTTAATGTAACTTTCAATTTCTTCTAAAGTCATGTTTGTTTTGACCCCAATTATTTTTAATCTCGGATGTTCAAATTCCTCCTAGCTTATAATATAATCTTGACCTATTTTATTTACAAGTTCTTGCTCCATTTTTTCCATATCTCTTGTATTCACGCATCTTATTGACATGCTACCATTTTTGCTTTCCTGGATTTTTTTGATTGGCAAAATAATCTCATTTTGTAATTTATTTGTAACTACTTGTGTTATTTTGCTCTTACCAATGTAGTTTTTAGCCGTAATGATTAGGCTGGGTACATGACTATTAAGTAATTTATCTAATTTAACTGTATCAGCATATGATTTAAATTTACGTATGTCAGTATTTTTTTCTTTTAATTCCTGTGTAGTTTTTTCTAATAACTCTTTAAGCAGTAAGTTACTTTCCTGTAGTTCTACGTTTAATTGCCTAAGTAAATAAATTTCATCTCTAAAAATTTCAATGTCATCTTCTTCGTGGCCAACTATCGTGCAGTTATTTCTATCAATATTTTTTCAGCGACAGCACAATTAATTGTTTGCAGTATTTCTTCTTGATCTTTTGACTTTTCATATAAACTTAACTTGAGCAATAATTCTGCGCGCATTTATATTTAATGTATTTTCATCGACTTTTGAAGTTAGGTCTAAGTCCATATGTTCAGGGAAAATTACTAGAACGTTGCTAATTCTTTTAGTATTTTTAATCTTTTATAATGAGATTCATGATATATGTTTTCGCAGAATACGCACACACATAGACACTTTAATTTTAAGGTGACATTTAAAAACTCATTCGTCACTATCTGACGGAGTCTTTGAAGGCTCCGCCAACTTTTTATAAGTAGTTTATAGGTATAAAATATAAAAATCATAATATTTTGTAGAAAATGTCGATTAAATACCTATGTATTGGTATAAAATAATTATACTATATTAAATAGCCAAAAAATAGACACAAAATATGCTATTAAATTTAGCACTAGTTTTTATATCTATAAAAAAAAGCTATAAAAAATATTTGTAAAAATAACCTAAAATTTAATTTTTAAAGTTCAAAAAATTAAAAATATGTATTGTCAATATACATTTAATGTATAATTATTTACTTAAATAAATTGTTAAAATTTTTTCTTATATATACAAACACTATTTTTAATAGGTAGAAACTAGGTATAAATAATAGCTTAAAAATAGAACTATTAAATACCTAGAAATTTTCTATATTATTTTTAAATAAATAGTTTGAATTTAAAACTCAGTATTATTTATTTATTTATTTGTAAATAAATTTATATTAGAAGAATGCCCTTTTACATATAATAGCAAAATAATATATTATGTTTTAGTAAGTATTATAAAAGTATTCATATGCTTTTAAGAAATTCTAATAATATAGCAAAAATGCAGAAGATATCTCTTTGGTAGACATCGTTAAGATCATCACTATTTAAATTAGTTAATTACTACCTAACATCTTATGTATATAGATCAAAGAATAAATAACAATTATTAAGATATTAATACATGGATGATTTGTATATACAAGTTCCAAACATTTGCGTATGTAAGCGTTGCGTTAGCTTAGTGGATAGAGCGTTTGCGTTTGGTGAGTGCGTTGCGGAGTTCGATTCCCGGTTAGGGCAAAAATTTTTTCAGCGTTTTTCCGCGTCAAATATGTGTAATTAATGTATAAATATATAAACTAAAACAATATAAAAATAAATATAAGTTAATTAAAAATAATAATAAGGTTTCGAAAAAGAAATTCTTTTCAAATTTTTTTTGAGTTATGATATGGGGTATTCCACGTGAAGTGGTCCGATCAAAATTTTAAAATGCACCAAATTTTGGGTACACATTGCAAATGTTTTCAGAATACAGAAAAAATTTGTAGGTACTGGAATTTATTAGCTCAAAAGTTATTCTAACCTCAAAAAGTGTACTTTTTCCAGTTTTTTCAACACCAGCTGAATTTAGAATTCTAGAATTTATCCTTCTGGGTTAGAATTTCTAATCTCAAGGTTAATGTTACATAACTACATGTCAATATTCAACTTAAAATAGTGTAAGTGCGCCACAATTGATTTTCTTATCCAAAAGTCTAAAAAAAGCTTGAAGCAATACCTTTCAAATGGTCTGTAGCATTTTTGGGGCCTTCAATTCTGTAAAAAGTTATAATAATTTAAAGACACTCGAAATTTTTTTAAAAATTTAAATGGGAATTACCATGTTAATTTTTGTGAATTTTATGTCTTTCTTTAAATTATCATAACTTTTTACAGAATTGAAGGCCCCAAAAATGCTACAGACCATTTGAAAGGTATTGCTTCAAGCTTTTTTTTAAGACTTTGGATAAAAAAATCAATTGTGGCGCACTTACACTTTTTTTAAGTTGAATATTGACATGTAGTTTAAGTAACATTGACCTTGAGATTAGAAATTCTAACCAGAAGAATAAATTCTAGATATAATTAGCAACGAATGTTACATATAATGTTGTATAGTAAAAGTTGATAGATTTGAGTTAAATAGCGATGAACCCAGCTGGTGTTGAAAAAACTAGAAAAAGTACACTTTTTGAGGTTAGAATAACTTTTGAGCTAATAAATTCCAGTATCTAAAAATTTTTTCTGTATTCTGAAAAACATTTGCAATGTGTACCCAAAATTTGGTGCATTTTCAAATTTTGATCGGACCACTTCACGTGGAATACCCCATATATAAATACTTTTTAATTTCTGCATTATTTTTGTATTCTTTAAAAATGCTTTAAAAATCCTGATTGCTCAATTTATGAGATAGGTAAATTATTTTATATTAATAAAATAGTATTTCTAACTATAACGTAATAACGTTTAAGTAATTATAAGCCTGAAAAATATAAGAACAAACTTATAACTACTTTATAGATAGAAAATGCCGAATCCCAATAGATCATATTTAATGTTATATTTAGGGACCAAAAAACGTTACACATATAGGAATAAAATAGGTATTTTTTATACCTAGAATATTGGTAGTACAGTATAAAAAATTCCTATTTTATCGGTAAAAAATTGTTCGTATTTCCACCAGGGGTAACATTAATAAAAACACGATTTTTCTTATCCAAACAACAATTTATCAATAAAACGAATAGATAAGTTAATTAAAAATAATAATAAGGTTTCGAAAAAGAAATTCTTTTCAAATTTTTTTTGAGTTATGATATGGGGTATTCCACGTGAAGTGGTCCGATCAAAATTTTAAAATGCACCAAATTTTGGGTACACATTGCAAATGTTTTCAGAATACAGAAAAAATTTGTAGGTACTGGAATTTATTAGCTCAAAAGTTATTCTAACCTCAAAAAGTGTACTTTTTCCAGTTTTTTCAACACCAGCTGAATTTAGAATTCTAGAATTTATCCTTCTGGGTTAGAATTTCTAATCTCAAGGTTAATGTTACATAAACTACATGTCAATATTCAACTTAAAATAGTGTAAGTGCGCCACAATTGATTTCTTATCCAAAAGTCTAAAAAAAGCTTGAAGCAATACCTTTCAAATGGTCTGTAGCATTTTTGGGGCCTTCAATTCTGTAAAAAGTTATAATAATTTAAAGACACTCGAAATTTTTTTAAAAATTTAAATGGGAATTACCATGTTAATTTTTGTGAATTTTATGTCTTTCTTTAAATTATCATAACTTTTTACAGAATTGAAGGCCCCAAAAATGCTACAGACCATTTGAAAGGTATTGCTTCAAGCTTTTTTTAAGACTTTTGGATAAAAAAATCAATTGTGGCGCACTTACACTTTTTTTAAGTTGAATATTGACATGTAGTTTAAGTAACATTGACCTTGAGATTAGAAATTCTAACCAGAAGAATAAATTCTAGATATAATTAGCAACGAATGTTACATATAATGTTGTATAGTAAAAGTTGATAGATTTGAGTTAAATAGCGATGAACCCAGCTGGTGTTGAAAAAACTAGAAAAAGTACACTTTTTGAGGTTAGAATAACTTTTGAGCTAATAAATTCCAGTATCTAAAAATTTTTTCTGTATTCTGAAAAACATTTGCAATGTGTACCCAAAATTTGGTGCATTTTCAAATTTTGATCGGACCACTTCACGTGGAATACCCCATATATAAATACTTTTTAATTTCTGCATTATTTTTGTATTCTTTAAAAATGCTTTAAAAATCCTGATTGCTCAATTTATGAGATAGGTAAATTATTTTATATTAATAAAATAGTGTTTCTAACTATAACGTAATAACGTTTAAGTAATTTATGAGCCTGAAAAATATAAGAACAAACTTATAACTACTTTATAGATAGAAAATGCCGAATCCCAATAGATCATATTTAATGTTATATTTAGGGACCAAAAAACGTTACACATATAGGAATAAAATAGGTATTTTTTATACCTAGAATATTGGTAGTACAGTATAAAAAATTCCTATTTTATCGGTAAAAAATTGTTCGTATTTCCACCAGGGGTAACATTAATAAAAACACGATTTTTCTTATCCAAACAACAATTTATCAATAAAACGAATAGATAGGTTCATTACAACTGTTGTTTTGATAAGAAAAGTCGAATAGCTAGGAACTCGAGTAGAATGCATAGAAATTAATGTTATATTCTAATTGACAAATCCACTGAGGTATAATATATGACATAATACAATAGAACAGGACTATACTTATAAAGAAACAAAAATTTTTCCGAAACATTGTGCAAAATAATCACAATTGACATCGTTAATATATCGCAAGAGAATTCCTATCGTGGTTATTTCGCGCAGATTTTTGAAAAATTATTTTTTATTATTTTTAATTTGTATACAGTTGCAATGACAATTTTAATCGGTTATTCATATTTCATCAAATTAAGAATTTTATTTAGGTCTTCTTATGGTAAACCTGTTAAAAGTATGCAGTAACTTCGTGACGTCACAGGCGTGAGTATTGATACTTGTTCTGTGTGTAAATTGCGCCATTGGTAATTTGAATGGCGAATTAAAATTCAAACTGATTTTAATGCACAAAATATAGTTGTTTATCATGAAATTAATATAAAAAGTTTATTAATTGTTAATTTTAATCATTTATGAAATTCAATTATGAAATACATTTTCGTGGGGTAAAAATGTTCAAAAAATTTTTTTACATATCTTTTATATATATATATTAAGAATTTCACTAATTTCATATTTTAATGGAATAAATATGCCGGTAATGGAAATATTTTTATACTGTATTTCACAATTTTTTTATTGTAGAATTTTTGTTAATAAATTTCACGTGAGATACGATCATATATTGTAAAAGGTATGAGATACTTACTTAATAATTTGTAAAACTTTGTCTTTGCGACTACTTGTAGGTAAACGATTCTAACTGATTCTAAGTACGTTTTTACTGTTGCTTTGAGATGCTTTCAAATTGTTTATCGTATCTTAAATAGCTTTGATACCCTCTGTGGTTGAAAACGTGAACTCGATGCTCGATAAACCAAGTCGATAATTAGAGTAGCTTGTTAGCCGTCTCCGTTTTACGAATTGTTGTAATTATTAGCGACAACTTTTTGTTATTTATAACTAAAAATAATATATGATAATATAATTTTTTGTATAACGTAATTTAGTAGTTTTATTGCATAATGTTTGTTACATTTCTATTTAAATTATTAAAGTATATAAAAATTCTACATATCTCCTTATTGAATTTCATTTTGATAAATCTGTCTATGGTAAAGTAAAATTAAAGATATACATAAATAAATTAGTTTTGTATATTACCGTTCAAAAGTACCTTTCAATATTTTAGTTATAATTCCAATGTGTTGAATTCTTAGGTGCAAAAACTATGTTTGCCATGTATTTGAAAATTTAGTAATTTAAGGGGATGGCTTGATAATCGTATCAGCCGAGCAAAGTAAATAATTATATATAACTATTAATAACAAATGTATAATATATGACATAATACAATAGAACAGGACTATACTTATAAAGAAACAAAAATTTTTCCGAAACATTGTGCAAAATAATCACAAATTGACTCGTTAAATATATCGCAAGAGAATTCTATCGTGGTTATTTCGCGCAGATTTTTTGAAAAATTATTTTTTATTATTTTTAATTTGTATACAGTTGCAATGACAATTTTAATCGGTTATTCATATTTCATCAAATTAAGAATTTTTATTTAGGTCTTCTTATGGTAAACCTGTTTAAAAGTATGCAGTAACTTCGTGACGTCACAGGCGTGAAGTATTGATACTTGTTCTGTGTGTAAATTGCGCCATTGGTATTTGAATGGCGAATTAAAAATTCAAACTGATTTTAATGCACAAAATATAGTTTGTTTATCATGAAATTAATATAAAAGTTTATTAATTGTTAATTTTAATCATTTATGAAATTAAATTATGAAATACATTTTTCGTGGGGTAAAAATTTTCAAAAAATTTTTTTACATATCTTTTATATATATATATATTAAGAATTTCACTAATTTCATATTTTAATGGAATAAATATGCCGGTAATGGAAATATTTTTTATACTGTATTTCACAATTTTTTATTGTAGAATTTTTGTTTAATAAAAATTTCACGTGAGATACGATCATATATTGTAAAAGGTATGAGATACTTACTTAATAATTTGTAAAACTTTGTCTTTGCGACTACTTTGTAGTAAACGATTCTAACTGATTCATAAGTACGTTTTTACTGTTGCTTTGAGAATGCTTTCAAATTGTTTAATCGTATCTTAAATAGCTTTGATACCCTCTGTGGTTGAAACGTGAACTCGATGCTCGATAAACCAAGTCGATAAATTAGAGTATCTTGTTAGCCTTCTCCGTTTGTACGGAATTGTTGTAATTATTAGCGACAACTTTTTGTTATTTATAACTAAAAATAATATATGATAATATAATTTTTTGTATAACGTAATTTAGTAGTTTTATTGCATAATGTTTGTTACATTTCTATTTAAATTATTAAAGTATATAAAAATTCTACATATCTCTTTATTGAAATTATTCATTTTGATAAATCTGTCTATGGTAAAATAAATTAAAGATATATACAAATAAACTAGTTTTGTATATATACCGTTCAAAAGTAACTTTCAATTATTTTAGTTTATAATTCCAATGTGTTGAATTCTTAGGTGCAAAAACTATGTTATGCCCATGTATTTGAAATATTTAGTAATTTAAGGGGATGGCTTGCCTAATCGTTACCAGCCGAGCAAAGTAAATTAATTATATATAACTATTTAATAAAATGAAATATTTTAGGTAAAAACGAAAGTATCATATAATGGAATAAATTAGCCTTCTACAAAGTTTCAAACATAAATTCTACTAAACTTTTACAAATGTTTGTACCTAAAATATATATTTTTGTGTAAACATTTGTGAAGGTGTTTTTATTTATTAACTTGCAAACTTGTATAATGATATATTATTCAATAACCTTGCTAGTGGAAATTAAAGCTTTCGTGAAACGTTTTTTGGCTAATAACTTCTTAATTTTATTGAAGTCCAAAAACTATTTTCAACTAAACTTAAAATGGTTTTATTTTTACTAAGGTTGGTGTTTCTATATTTGAATTTTTTATATTATAGTACATTATGTTAAATATAGGTATACAAATATACTGAATGTCCTCGGTCGGTACATATTCAAAATATTAGATCCAAAATGCAGGGATCTACTCTTTCCATCAAAACAAAATTTGTGTTTAAAATATTGAGCTAAAAATCTGAAAAAAATCATAAGATAAGTTTTAAACTCGTAAGAGAGTTTGAGGGAGCGACATTTGGAAGAAAAACTTTTTTTGTTATTATAAGCAATTAAGTACTACAGTACGTTTGTCATTTTTGGTTATATAAAGCACACACAAGCAGTTACACAAATATTATAATTAAATTAATTAAATTATAAATCTAAACACTTTAAGTATGAGGCTATAAACAAATATACGAACCTGACAGAAAATATCTATCCAAATAGTAATTTTTTTTTGGAAAAAAATAAAACATAATTTCGAGGTTTGCTATCTTATTAACGATTCGTATTGTTATTTATTTATTTTCTTGATATTTAGAAACAATAAGCATTTTATTTAATATTATATATTTTGACATTCACAAATTACATACAATTCATGTTGAATAATCACAATCAAAACAAATATTAAAATTACTCAATAAACTGTGAAATTAAACTTGTACCAATAAAATGGATATAACTTTTGGGTACACGAAAACAGCAATTAATACACCATACGCAAATTTATTAATGACAAATATACAAAATGATTCCGCATTATGTGATGTGACTGTTACATATGCACTTGAAAAAATAAACTACATTTCATGTATCAAGTAATAAAATTAATATTATTCATCCATCCATTTATCACTATTTCTCGTAAGGTAATCATAAATTACTATTACTAAAACAGTTGTATTGTTAAATTTTTAATAAACTTTGAAAGTACAAAAGCTATTATAGATACTGGTAATAAAGAAAGATAATTAACATAATACACAAATTTGATCCTTAATCAAATAAATAAATTTTCCATTTCGCAATAGAGATTTAACAAATTAAGAAGTTCCTTGATTATATTCATATATCCTAACTATCAAGTAATCACCAAAATTAACAAAAATGTTACATAATGTATATAAAAATCGATTATGTATTTCATTAGCGTGACGCGTTATTCGAAAGTAATTACGAAGGAATGACACTAAATTAAATATAATGAGAAAAGTTGATTTTGAACTTGTAATTTTTTGAAATTTCCACTTAAATGGCATTCTTATGTTTTTTTCTGTTTGAAATAATCATCCCGTAGTACTTGATTCATGAACTGGCCTATCTTCATACGAATCCAAACTGGCGGGATTAACGTGAAGAAATTCTGTATACCATGTGCCCAGTATCCAGTACTGGAGTTCACTTTACCTAATGTTCCTATCGCATTTTTAGCGTACGTAGTCGCATCCGGTACGAACAAACTTGATACCTACAAAACGCATTGAAATTTAGTTGTATTTAAATATTCTTAAAATAAAAATGAATTAATTACGACAAATGTGTGAATCCAAGAAATGTTCACCTGAAGCCTCTGACTGAACGCGTTCATTTTGGTATTGACGAAAAGTGGAGCAAGATGTTGAATCGTTAAACCGAATTTGGAGTACTCAGCTCGTAATGCCTCGGAGAAACTACGGACGTAAACCTTGGTAGCAGCGTATACCGTCATCAAAGGTAGTGGTTGCAATTCCGAACCAGAGGATATATTGACGATGGCACCTTTACCGCGTTTCTTCATATCATCGATTACCAGTCTCGTCATCAACGTGGTTGCTCCAACGTTCACGTTGATTATATCCCAAAGTTCATCCTCCGGGACTTCTCCCAAATACATGGGGTAAGTGTACTGCTTACCAACATTATTTACTGAAACACCAACATTTTTATTCTCTATATGCGCCTTTTTCTACATTCTAGTTTTATTTTTGGACAAAACAGGTTCTTTTACGTCAGAAAATGCTAATTTAACGCGGATTTGTAATAAGAGACATGCCATTAAATTTATAGCGTGGTGAAAATTACAATTTAATTGATTAGTACTAAATTGCATCTATAAAAAAAGCATATATTTATACATGTGAGTTTGTGATTGCAATTTTTTTATTCTCGAACAAACGATTTAAGTAATTTAAAGTATATATAAAAAAAGAATCAATTAATATTATACAATGACAGGGTATCGTAAGTAAATAATATTGTCGTACAAAATAAAAAATTTTGAATACTTTAATGCTAAAATTATGTACTTGCTATTTTAATGCTTTTAGAAAAGTTTATAAAATATTCCTATTTTTTCTCAACAAAATGATGTCACAAATAACTATATTTATTTACATAGGTTTAAACTTGCATATATTTCGTATTCTCCAAACGTAATTTTAAACATTCTTTTTCACTATATTTAAATCCGTTCTGATGGGCGTTAAGTTTAAAATACCGCATAATGCATTTGTTCCTTGTAAAAATTTGAATGTCATTAATATGTCATGAATATATTATACACATATATATTTGCGAAACTTTTTGAGATATAATATTGAAACATTTTTACCGAAACAAATAGTTTATTTCGATTGTTCGTAAAAATGAATGATGTTACGCAGTAATATAGTTATATTGACATACCTAATATTCCAATGGGAATATCTTTTAATTCAGTCTTTATGTTGTCGAAAATCTCTTTTCCTTTACTAAAATCAGCTGCGATGACTTTCACTTGTACCTTAGGATTAACCAATAAAATCTCATTTTTTGTTTTTTCCAGTCTCTCGAGAGTTCTACTTATTAAAATCAAATTCATGCCCCTCGCCGCCAGTTCCTTGGCATAAGCTTTGCCAATTCCATCTGTAGATCCCGTGACAACTACAAATTTTAACCATTAAAGAAGAGAATATAATAATAATTTATAATGCCAGTGCAGGGTACTGAGAAAAATGGTCTAGTAAAAATTACTACACATAGAACAATTTTGTATTAAAAATTAGAAAATATTTTGTAAAAATGACAATAGTTTCTAGTAAATAAATCACAGACTGACAAACTAAGAAAAATTACTGTAGTTTATATTAAAATTTACAAAAGTTATAGTAAATATTACAAGAATTATAATAACTTTTATTATATTCTGTAGTCATTTTTACTAGAAACTATAGTAATTTCCCTAATTTGTCAGTCTGTGATTTGTTTACTAAACGCTATTGTAATTTTCAATCTAAACTTTTTCTCAGTGTATGTTTTATACGAACACAAGGATATACTTGGATTATTACAATATTTACTGCATTATATAAAAATTTGTTATAAATTCTAATAAAAAAAATACGATATACAGGCCAATATTTGCTATACAAAATATAGTGAAACTTATGATAATCCAAGTATATATCTTTACGTTTACTATAACAATATTGTCATTTTTAATATATTACTTTTCTCAGTGTGTGTAGGTATATACACGAATAATAATATTTACCAGCCCATTCTCCAAAGGCGTTTCTCAAGTCGATCGGCGTTGAATTGAAAAGTGGTACTAAAACTTCTAAAATCGCAGTGGTAACTCTACTAACTGGATCGAGGAGAGCCCAAACAACGACAAGTCCGAATAACAACCACAATACGATTTCCAGCAGCATTTTTCACTGTGAAATCAGTCACTCAGCCCCATCAATTAACCAATAACACAATTTAACGTTTCATTGCTCACTGCCAAGTCGAAGCCAATGGACTATACCCAAGAGTGAAAGGAAGAGCGAAACAAAATCCCACCACGTGCCATTCGTTATGTGTACACACACGAACAATGCTCACGTACTATATACCTATATGTGTATGTATATACATATATATATATATATATATATATATATATATATATAAATTGCTCGTTTCCCACTTTGTTAAAACGATTTCGGTCAAAAGTTCAAAGCAACACTGCTTAGTATTCGCAAATAATTGCTCACTGTATATGTACGCGCTACCGACGATTAGCGTAAAAGGTCGGTTCGAAGTACACTGTACACAATGATTATAAGATCCCAGTGCCAGGAATGAGGCGTGCGCTCCCGCCGAGATACCGCGGTCTTATCTTCACTCTGGAAGCTATAGTGCTGCTAAATTTTTTCCTCTATTTAGCGCGATTGGTCAACGCCGGCGAGACTGAGCGTAAGACTAAAGTGACGCGAGGCTGGTGATCGTACAGAATAGAAGCCGCGAAGGCAAGTCACTTTCTCCAACCGCTACTCCACTCGAATACTCGATCTCCCCACGGAGTTGATATATACTCACGTACGGCTCGGGAAATATACACGCGTATACATGCGGTGCGATAACAACAACAAAAACTACAAACTCAAACGTTATACCTGTGTATGTTCTCGATTGTGTGGAAGGTAGAAGGTTACAATTTTTTTAAAAATCCACGATACCGATATACTGATAGGCATTTTCTATCTACCTTGTCTCGCTATTTAGATGACATTGGAACCTAAAGATTAGATCGAGAATGACTAAGCGGAAATTTTCAAGTTTTTTAACCTTTCTCGAATACGTTCAACATTCCGCGATTTCGTATGCAGAAACGTATCGAAGTACACTTTATTATTTCGCAGCTAAGATCTATTCTAAAAATAAACTTTGATATTAATCGTTAAAAACGTAACACTTGTATAGATTATCTGAACTTGTTCCATTGAAGCGATTGATGGATCATCTCCGTGAGACAATAGTTTGACGAAATTAATCTAATGAAAGTTTGTTTTATTACGTACGGTAATCAACATAGTTTCGTATAATCTACAAGTATTCTATTAATTTACGTAATTATACTGAAGTAATTAGTTGAATGTCACTTATGTAATGTACACGAGAACTTTTGAATATCAAGTACAAGTGTATCCTATATGTAGGTAATTCTATAGAAAGCGTTCGACATTTCCTTGCTTCTTAGCTTATTGGTAACTCCAGGTGTAATTACATAATCTAATAAATTAATGATAATATTTTGGCCGGGTTAAAATTACGAATAAACTAGTTTTCATTAATTGTACGTCACGATATATGTGTATATGAAAATATGTAATTTTGTAAAGTACGATTTCTGTTTGAAGACTGTACGTTTTAAATGTCGAAATTAAAACGGTTTGTCGAGTGCACATGCATATGCAGAACCTCAGCTACTCGTTGATAAAATTATCTTAAAGTAGTTAATTTTAGAGAATCAAGTCATCAAATTTTCATAGATACAGTTTTAACTATCCGCAGACAAATGGATATTCTGCCACCAAGAAAATTATTATTTTTTTTTCTTAATGATGTTCGTAAACGATAATTATTAAAAAAAACGTAACTGATTAAAAATTAATTATACGATATTAAACGATCATTTGGTACATAGTTTTTGCGTATTCATTTTAAATAAGCTAGCGTGTTGTTTCTTTTTTGCAACGAATTTCAAAATCTATATTTATCGATAATAAAAGAGGGATTCGATTGCCTATTGACTAGCATTATTCAGCCAAAAATAATAATTCTATGAATTTTACGTTGGACAATAAATTCAATTTTTTTTAACACCTAATTATAGTTTATTAGTAAATTAGAATTTATCACTCGTAGTTAATTTACGATAATACATTTACAACTTTAACGAACAACTTTGTTTATTCTTAATCTTACATACTCGAAAATAAGACACGAAGAACGATAAGAGCATTTTTATTTCCACATATCGTTTTCACAATTATACAGAAATATAAAGTTTTTATGTAATTATTTCACACAAAGAAATATTTATTTGAAAATTTAATAGCTTTTTCCTGTTGGTATGGGGAAAATGTGTAAAAGTATAGTTTACGTGTTTCCCGGAAACATGTAAGTGTACGTTCGATATTTTTTGGCAAAGTACCAGTGATGGTTCTTAGTCTGTCAAAGAAGTTAAATTAAACAAATTTGATGAGTTTCATCAATCGCGTAAGTAGTTTTTCATAGTTCCCAATATTCTGAGGAAAAAGTGGTAAACTTATAATTTTGACTGTTATAATGCCTACGCGACGGTTTTTAAATTACTTTTCTGCTTCACGTACGTTAATATATTAATATATTTAGTAATTTGTGATTTAATATATGTAAATTTTTAAACGAACGAAACAACATCATCTTCATTTTTTCCTCAATAGAATCAATAATACATTTATTGATTGGGAATGTAAAAAATAATATACGAATGATTGATTACCTCTATAAACTTACTATAATCTTTTTTTGCAGTCTAACGATACAATAATAATATTTTATTTAATTCATAAAAAATAGGGTTTACAAAATCATACAAAATCATACAAAAATGTATTGTAATAAGCATTAAATATGAGTGTGAAAATAACATTGAATAATTTTAATCATATACTTTATAAAGCGTGTAAATATTTTTTGGTCAATTGTAAATTATATTTAATTTGTTTTTCCTTGTATCGCAATAAAATATATAGATTATCTAAAATTTACATTTTTAATTTAAAATTTCAAAGCTACGTAACTGCATATCTCGTATAAGCATATAGTATATGTTTTAATTTACTAAATGAAAATATAAACTACAAATTCATAAATATCCATTATTATTGAAAAATTATTTCTTAATCTAGTGTATCGTTAATATTAAAATTACAAAACCTAATATGTATTTCACAATATCTTATTTAATTATCACAATCTTTTATAATCCTATATATATGCGCAATTAATTGGTTCTCGCACATTTTACATTTTTCAATGCAACTTTTATAAAATGAAAATTCTAAACAATTTACTATATATAAATATAGAAAGGAAATTCGTAGAGGCAATTAACCTCTTTCGGGTGAACTACGACCGAGCACGCTGTAGGTTATACACCAGTGAGTATGGAGTTACACTGGCATCATTGCACCTTCATGTGCAATTGCGTCAGTGTGTGTGAATTCATCGGTAACCGGTTTCATCGCATTATTACGTTACATTCATCATTACCAGCATATATATATATTGGGTTAATTTGTGATCTTTTACTTGGTCCTTATTAATGACCGATTTATGTATACGATCCTAAGATTTATTAGTGGGTAATTAATTTTTGGTTTTAATTGGTCATAACATCATGTTGCTCATTAAGAAACTAGATTATTATTTATTACCTTTTTCAATTCATTCGTTGGGATTTTTTTGTTTTTCAATACTCGCTAACACTTAACTATATATGCTGCGCATACGAAAATTTAAGATGTAATATATAATAGTATTTATTTACTAGGCTTTTTGCTGCATTACGTTATCTTAATTTAAATAAATGAATATTGAATTTAGAAATAAACGTGAACGTGACTGTAGATGTATTATTTGAAATACGGTATAAAATAGTGTAAAATAAATTTCATTAACTAATTTTTGATAAAACGTTCGTTTGTTGCTTTAACGAAATATTTGTGTTGCTTACCGAGTAATACATATTATTCGACTGTCCCACTTATCGAACGAAACTTTTCCCACAAGAGATTAATCTCCAAAAAGGTTTCTCAATCTTTTTGAAATTTACTTATTTACTTTAAACGCAATCATAAATTTTTATCAAAATCCGTACATCTATTCCCTTAAAACATATTATCAGATACGATTATCGTAATGTGCTTATAGAGCTGTATTGTTTTTTTTAAATTTTAATTTTTTTTTTCATCGCGCTCAGTGATACTTTAGCAACGAGTTGAGCGTAATTAATACTTCGTATATATGAACTATGATTAATTATGTTACAGATAATTAAATATCAACGAAAAATGTACAACTATAATCATATATTATATTTACCATGCAACTGGCAAAATGATGTTATTGGCTCGTTTTGAAACTGTTTAGCAAAAAACTCAAATTTATTAACTTACCTTAACGAATTTGTTGTTGGTAATTTTAAAAAGAATAAATTAGCGTACGAAATTCTCGGATTGTATATATACAATTAAAAAACATGACTAACACATATTATAACCCGAGATAACACACACAAGATATTTTATTGAGATTGCTTAAAGGATTGCAATACTATTTCGCAAAAATAACATAATACGAAACCTATCACAATATTTAGAAACAGCTCTAATCGTGATTAAAAAATAAAAAAAAAAGTAAAAACCTCTTTTGGTACAGCGCGAATTTCTGAGGAACTCGTGTATATATATAGATAAGTGATATATCACACATTTCCTAACAATCGTTGCAATAATGCGATTACGATACATATATATATAACGATAAAAGTAAAAATGGAATTAATGCGTAAACTGCAGAGGTCGATATACTGTAATTCGTAAGAAATATATGATCGAATAAATTTATACGTTTTATTCATGGTTTAATATATTATTTAGTAATACAGGTTTGCTCTTGACCTAAGAAGACCACATCGACTCGACCAGCAAGATAATTATCATTATTATGTGCATGTAGTTAAATTTTTGCGCAGGTGTGAGAGAGTAATACTTAATATCAAATATATATACATATATGCAATTTAAACTAGTGTTTCATTCAAAGTCACTTGTTACATAAGTGAATGTTCATTCTAGTACATTCTTTATAAAACCGGAATGTTATTTAAATATAGTTTTTTATTGCCTTGTTAACACTTTCATTAATTGTGAATGTCCAATATAGGTATATATATACACGCATTAGTAATTAATGAAAGTGAGTATTAATGAAATCATCTAAGCAATTTTAAATTCATTCTAACGATTTCCAAATTAAATTTAAATATTCTAAACAAAAGCAATACTTTGTAATACTGAAACTATACAATAGAATATGAATTAATTGTAGAAATTGAGCATTTTAAGGTTAGTTGAAAATATTTTTTGGCCATTAATTGTAGAATTATTGGCCATTTTTGACCATATGGCCAATTTTTGGTCAAAAAAATGTTTCATAAATGCTTTCATTTCTATACTAGGGAACGTGTAGTCTTGTAATGAAAATTATTGATTTAAAAATTATTTTTAATTAAACAGCTATAGTGAGTAAATATTTATTCTTTATAACTACTAATTTACAAGCTCGCTATACAAATGTACATATTTACAATAAACATTATACATAGATACTATATGGGATAATGCTGTATACGTATAATTGAAAAATAAAAATGACTATAATTCTCATATAGAAATGACAGTGTTCAGTTGATCGTCTCCAATGGGCAATTACTATTTCTATAGTATAATAATATATGAACTGGCAGTGCATATAAAAATTGCACGTCACGGAGTCTTAATTCGGGGAGGAACGAAACCGATGGAGTTTATAAAAATTGTACGTATAAATATAACTTTGGTGCGAACGCTCCGAGAAGGTTGACGAAACAGACGCGTCCGTCGAATATGTTTTGGGATTGGGAAAGGTATTAAAGAACAAGGGTATTTATATAATTCTCTTCTTGTCGTGCAACAACAGTGTAAAATAAAAAAAGAAAAAAGAAAAAAATCGACGCAGAATACGAAAATGTTGCACAACTCACGTATATAACGGTCAGATCAACTTTTTTTCACCTCGACACGGTGTCCTTGAGTGATAATAACCCACATAAATCCGATTTCTCATCGCGTGTCTTAATAAGAGCGTTATTCTGATGGGGACAGAAACAATCTCCTTCTTCGTTTATATTTTTTTTCGACTCCGTGCGAGGTAGGCATATATATGTATATATATATACACACAAACGCGAGCTCCCGTAATTGTAAATTACGAAAGGTGCTTGAATGCACTGTATCTCAAATGGGCTGCACGTACGTGCATATACGCGTATTCGCTCCTTAATACACTTTGTTTTTATGGCCACACGTGCGATTTCGTTAATGCAACATTTATATACGATTACATTTTTTTTTCTATATATTTGAATGAACGTTAAACTTATAATATTATTGGTAATAATATAGTGGCTATTTTTTATTCGAGATTTGCGCGAAATTCAATCTTTCGTTCCGCAAAACTCATCAACGATTTAAGTGTTAATACAACTCTTGTACTATCTTGGTGTATACAGACATATATGTACGTAATTAAACGGTGATGTCAGCGTGTGGTAATTTCCGCCTGTCAGCTATAAAATTTTGTAACTTTTCTACAATTAGTCTATGTTGAAGAACATTTTCCTTTCTAATTGTAATAAAATATATAATGTATATATAAATTGCAATCAATTTTAAGAAATCATTTTTGTTTTTAATATTTCCAACAGGATTTTAAAATGTGGGCATATATGGTATACTTCATATCGTCCTACCTGGTCGAGGTATCGTATTTTTAAATTATTCATTTCATCGTACTTGACCCATAGTTTCAAGAATATATACTTATATTTGTTGACCTTAAAAAACTTATGGACGCATACAATTTATATGTTATAAAACTACACGCATTTCTTATTAATATATAATTTTTCTTTTGTATCGTATTAAGCGCATAAGATTCATAACGATGCATATATCCTTTTGCAATAATGACAAGTTGCGATTTACACATATGAATTTTTATCGTTCGAATAAGCTGTCATGACAATTATATTGTATACATACACCAAAGATTAAAATAACATATATAACTGTAAAATTTGGCACAAGAGAGCTGTATATATATATATATATATATGTATGAAAAACGATAAAAAAAATTAATCTAACGCTAGGTTTACAACGATTCAGCATAAGTAAGATAACATTATATCGCGAGTTTACATTTAAAAATTTTCATTGAATCGTTATACTGTTTATACTCGTATACCAAAAAGAGTAATAAACAAGTGGAAGGGAAGGGATATACAAGATGATCTTCGATGTTGGATGTGGTAATCGAGCTGTTAGCCGCAAGGTAAATACTGAAAAAGCCTGTTCCTTGAATAGTTTAAAGCTCGAGCACCAGGTGACTCCAGCAGGTTTACCGTCTACACCGATTAAAAAGTAAGAGTAGGACAGAAAGGTAAGTATAGAGAGGAAGAAGGAGAAAAAGAGAAATTATGATGAAGAGGATGGAGGAACATGCCCGCGGCTCGCTCTTTTCTTTTTCTAAACTATAATCTCTTACGGAGGGCTTTGATCAGATATTGTTTACGCGCAAAACATCGAGTCATCGTAATACAAGAAACAATGCACTTTGTACACTTCAGTGTTAAAGATGTTGTTACGATACTCTTTTCAATTTTTGTACCTTGAAAATAATGTTTCACTCGTTAATGATACATAATAAATTTACAACATACTTACCATCGAAACATCAAATGTTTTCTTGCGAAAATTCAATTTTTAGATACCATAGGAATTTTATTTTGGAGAATGTTAAATGCAATAAATTTACAAAGGAATTTTAATAATATTACTCTAGGTTTCTTATCATTTACTTTAAATTGCGATACATTTATATACTATATGTCACTTGTTGCAGGTAAAAAACGCGTACACGATCTACGTGTAACGTAATAGAAATTATCGGAAATCGATTAATACGAAATATAATCTATATGTATAATCTATATAGGTTCTTTTTCGGGGTGGAAAAAACACCTCCCGTTATTTTAATACGAACGCGGGACAGAAAGTAAAATGGGACGAATATATGTATATTAGACATTGTAAGATAATACTGTACGTGGGAAAAAGTTATTAGGCTATACCTATAATATTACATTTTCACATATACACACATATATATTTATTATAGATCAATTTTAAACTGTTACTGATATTTCGAGTTATTACTTGTGAGAAATAGTACACATTTGAGCAATGCTATTTCATAATATATTATCAATTAAAATGAACTGTAAATAACTACATTTAAATTATCAATACATTTTTTATCAATATCTTAAGTAGGCCTTTGTGATTTATTTGTAAATTGAAATACTTAATTTAAGTTTTTTTTTCTCTATTTTATAATTTTAATTAAGAAACGAGGATAAGTATGATTGTTGCGAAATTACTGATAATATTAACTAAACCTTAGAAAATTGGATTAGCACTTCGTAATTATTAATAATAAAATCTGTAGTACATTATTCATATAGGATTGATAGTTTGATAATCCAACGTAGTTAAAAATCTTGAATGAAATAAAATAGTTTTTTTTATGAGAAAGTCAACTATTCGTTTATAAAATAATAAATAATATGGTATCTTATTTGCTTGTGTCAGATAGCTGGAAATCAAGAACACATGTAACTAGAGTATTAATTTAAATTTCCCTTTTCTTTATAAATATACCGCTTAACTATAAGATTGGATTTATTAAATTGACGTTTTAATGCAATGTAATCAAATACATGCAGTCCTTAAATAATGGCCAAGTAAATTGCTGTATGCGAATGCACTAAATATATCGCTTACGGAAAAAGGATCGTTCGCGATAAGAGAAATTCCGTATATAATATCAACATTTCCAATCTATAATCCTTTTCCGAAATCAAAAAATAAAAAAAAAATATTAACCGTTACAAGTAAAACTTTCTTCCTTCCTTAAAGTGAAAAAAAAAATTGACTCTTATAACTGTTAACTCCGGAAAATCGTATAAATCTATAAAATAAGAGGATCTATCGAAGGTTTAGAAAAAATAATTGAATTACCACAATTTCCTTTATACAAACCAAGCAATTGACACGAAAAGATAACCAGTGTGAACGGGGCCTCTCCGTCTTTTTTTTAAAGAAAAAGAGAAGGAACCTGCAGTGTATATATACGTAGATAATAAGAAAAGAGGAAGAGTAGGACACGAAGAAGACGATCGGATTAAAGGAGACACGACGATAGCGGAACCGGCCCTGGTCGAGAGAGAAAGAGAAAGAGAGTGGCGCACGCGCAGGTTACGCCTTTCCTCTCTGAATGCGAGAGCAGCTTCGAACGAATCTTCCCGGCAAGACGATCGCAGACTACTCCGATGGTTGTACGCTCGCCTTGATCTTGAAATCTTGTTCCGCGCAATTTAACCTTTCTTATAAATAAAATCGAAAAAAAATTGGTTTTTATGCGGTTTAACCGCGAGTCTCGGTTAGATATATGATTTTTATAACGAAATTTCAATGAAGAGGTGAATATAAAAATAGTTGGAGGGGAAAAAACGACAACATTCCGCACACGTTGGATTTTGCGCGGGCGCGATGCCAAGGCGCCGTAATAAATTTCAAAATCTCGTACTCGTCTGAATGTCTGGTTTTTGTCTTCTGTCAAGGAGGAGGAGTTGTACGAATTTTCGGGGACCTTTGGCCGCTCTATTCAAAGTTCAAGGTAAGCACTCATTGCGTAAAACAGATTTTGTTAAACGTCGCTTGGGTATTATAGTGGCATAGATTGTTCAGCAGTTTTCATATTCAATTATAGATATTATTTATTAACAATTTCTTATCTCTTTTATAATATTTATTATTTAAATTTACATTTATAATATTTTTTTACTATTTATTAATAAATAGCGAACAATAAGAAAATATATTTTCTAAAATTTTATTTTTTACAATAAGATGTAAATAAACAATTTTTAAATCGAAATACGTTGTTGCGCTTTGTAAAATCATTGCAGAATTTAAATTCAGTTGACTATTGCACCTTTTTTTATACATTTTTTTATCCAGGAGAACAAGCATAATGTAAACGTATCGTGGAGTTCTATAACCTTATCGTGACGGCGCTTAGTAATTTGGAATTATATGCAATTGAAAAATTGAAAGGAGTGTTGCAGAACATTAATTAATAAAATATAAGCTAAACAATATTAATATGTCGTATAAAGGAACGATCGTAATTAATTTGTAACACATAATATGCAGTGTAATATACAGCCTGACAAATCACCGCGGTAATGAGAAAACGATTAGTAAAGCAGCTTCAATAAACAGAGCAAGTCAAATAAACAAACCAACAATTACTCTACAATTGCAAGACAAAAAAAAGGAGAATAATTTATTAATAATTGTTAACAGTATTCGGGGTGATGGACACTTTTTTCCGCTATGGGGCAGTTGTTGACACATGTAGTACACGCATTGCGTATAAATGTGTGCGTGCGTTTGTGTGTGTACAAAGAATTACCACGAACTGTAATTTGCGGAGTTGGCTTGTGCGTGCCAGGTGTTTATGGGATGTATAGGAAAGTTCACGAGTGTCCGCAGGTAGAGTGTGCGTGTGTGCGCGCGGTGAGACTCACACGTATGCTTGACCGCTCGCGAGCAATTAAAGAATTCACCGGACATGCTGGAATTCTATATACGTGATGTCTCGAATTTACTGTACATGCACAATCCAGTTATTTTTGTTTAATCTTAAACTTGAATTTGTTCGTTCATTAAACGCCTCTTTATTCACTTATAATTGGTCGTTTAGTTTTATTTCAATTGAACTTGATAAATTGTAATAATAATTTTTTTACACGTACTTTGTGTAACAGTGCACACGTCTTATATTCGCGCGTTTAGCCGTTCGTAACATTATAAATCTATATAGTAATTTATGAATGTTGAAAATAGATTTTGCAATAATTTCGTTCTCATAATTTTAAATGCTTTAGAAAATTCTTGCAGTATACATTGCCTATTCATTATATATAGTTTTTTTTTAGTTTTCATAATTTTAATATGGTAATGTGTAATTGACTACTAATATGTATTATAAGACCATTAGTTTAAACGAAATTCTGTAAGTTAATTATTGGTTTTGATGTAAAAATTTTGAATAAAAATTGAATACTTTAATGGAAAAAATTTTAACACTAATTTGACAATAAACATACAACTTTATCGATATACATTAGATATTAATATACGTATGCTAAAAACGTTAATGTCTTCCAAGAAGATCTAAAATCTTGAGAAAACAGTAATCCTATTCATATTCCTATGCATAATCAATTAAAACCGTGTTACAATTTTAAGTGCTAAACTGAGGTTTATTATTTTAATTTTAATTATTTTAACAGATTTACATCTAATTTTTAGGTTCTCAAAGGCAGATTTTTATATTTAATTTTAAATAAATCGATAATATTTTGCTTTAAAATAACAATTATTGTATAAGGTTTGTTAAGAATAAAAATGTCAAATCGATTATTAACGAATTAATTAATAATTGAAGAATCATGGACACGATGTTTATCAAAATTTAAACAACGTATTACGATTAGACACGTATATATTTATTATGACATAATGACATATCCGTATAATATCGATTGAATATAAATCAATTGAACATGAATGTGTGTATATATATATACCGTGAACTAGATAACGCACACTTATCTCAGTTGTTTAGTATAGTCTCACAGTATATTTTTTAATAATGTCGAACAAAAAAAGAAACAACAGTTTAATGGTATAAAGAGAGAAAACTATTACCAGAAACTGTGTTACCTCAAGAAGTGACGTTAAACTAGCTGTCGACCCACTTCCGCAAGTGAAGCCGAATGCGTTTTTAGAATGCGGATTTTCTCAATGGCATATATCTTTCTCGCTCCCTCTAACCGCATGGTTGGACTCCCCATTAATCAAAATTTACGGTCTCTGGTTCCTTGAATTGTTCGGACTGTCAAGTGGGAAAAAACCCTAACAAATTGATCTTATAAATGTATATGAAAGATGTAAATAAAATAAAATTGAAGAGTTTGTTAAAGAAACCGTGACGTACTTTGAATTTCTAATTTTATCACGTAGTTTGTTGCTATTAATAACAAGTACGTTCACACGTAGCGTATTGTACATTTAAGAGAAGAGAATAACAAATCTAAGAGAAAATGTTATTTTTAGATTGTTTTCTAGTAAGGTAACTTCAATGACCAGAACGAGTTGTGATTTACGATGAAAGAATGGTGGGCTGCAGTTTTAATAGTCAACGTTATCACACGGTGCATAGGTGTTTATGCTCAGGATCCTTGGAGCGACATTGGAAATGGCGATGATACGAATAGCTACGATAGGTTTAACTTCGATGAATCGTTTTACTCGTGGTTGGGTCCTAATGCATTAGCCCGATCGATCCTACTCGATCGGCAAGAACGTCTCCAGGACAAATGTGATCTGATGAGAAGGGACAAGTCGCTGGAACCGATCCAAACTCCCGAAGCATTTAATAATCTTCTAGTCGACGAGAAGCACAAATTACTTTATTGTTATGTGCCAAAGGTATTGCGTTATTTACCTTTATTTACCATTTACTTGCTTAGTATATCTAGCCGTTGTAATTATATAATGCTATCCACATAAATAGATATTTTAAAAAATCTATTAGCGTGTATAAAATTTTATGCAGAAAAATATCGTGTAAGGGTTTTTAAATTTTAAATTAATCGTTTAAAACTCGCGACACTTTATAATTTCATACTTATTTTTCATGTAATAAGCCGATAAAACAATAATTTAAAGATAAAGAAATGTAAATTGATTCATTCGACCGACTTTAAAATAAAAATAAGGAGGTTACTAGTCGGGATACCCGTTACTTGTGAACGTGAGTTGCCTTTTATACTTTAAAAATATTCAAATTTAACATAGATATATAACGAATACTACGGATGAATATCCGAATATTTAATAATTAAAACTTACTTTAAAGTGGTTGCAAAATCAATTGTCGAGAACTATATACATCGAGTATCATAAAATAAATGAGTTAATCTAATAAAATAATTTAAAAAAAGAACAGGTACTTTATAAAAAAAATGTTTATTTAACTAAAAAATAGTTACGTCGGCCTTTACGGAGTATATTTACCTCTTGACCTGAGACCCACAAAACGTACATTTTATACAAATGAGTATCTTAATATTTTGTTAAAACGGTAAATGTCTTTCAGGTGGCCTGTACAAACTGGAAACGTGTATTGATGATTGTAACTGGCAAATGGAAAGGGAATTTGCCACTGGAAATACCTGCGGATTTGGCTCACGCTTCGGGTACATTTCAAAGGCTAAGCAATTTTACAATGCCGGAGATCGAGGAGAAACTAGAGACATACAATAAACTGATAGTGGTTAGGCATCCACTGGAACGTCTGCTCTCGGCTTACAGAAATAAATTTGAGACGAAGAGCGAGAAGGTTTCCGGATACTTCCAGCTACGCTTCGGCAGAAAAATAATCAAGGTCTTCTTTCCTTCTACTTTGATATCCATTCAAATTTAAATTCGCGTGCTCCTTTCATCACGAGAATTTCCGAACTGATCATCGATGTTTACTTAATTACAGAAATACAGAGCTAACGCTACCGAGGAGTCACTACTCAAAGGGAACGACGTAACGTTTGGAGAATTCGTTAATTTTATCATTGACGACAACGAGAACGGAACTCGAAACGAACATTGGGAATCCATATCAGAACTGTGCCATCCTTGTGTAGTCAATTACAATCTTGTCAGCAAGTACGAAACTTTAGTGGAAGATGCTACTGAAATTTTGGAACGAATAGGTGTACGTTCGATAATGTAAGCTATCTATACATATAATGTAATATTTTTTTAAAAATGCGTTAAATAACGAGTATATGTTGTATTTAATTCAACTGTTAATTTATTACAGATTTCCAGTAAGACCTAAAAATAGCGAGCCAACTGGAAAAATATTAGATAAATATTACTCAACGTTGAATTTCATTCAGTTACGCGATTTGGCGGAACTGTACAAATCAGATTTTTATTTATTTGATTATTCGTTAGAGCAAGTACTTGGATTCTCGCTAGCATGAGTGATAATCCAACGAGTCAACATTATTTTACGATGGTGCAATGTAAATATCGTAACAATCATATTTTCCAATTGAATATATATACGCAGTAAATGCATAAAAGTCAACATTGCATAAGAATATGAATAATAGATTTTGCGTAATTCACTGGAATCTGTCTAAGCGTGGAATTTGCATTTCAAATGTTTACACTAATTTCGAATTTGCAACTACACACTTACAACCTGTAAATATTGTACCATTTTATAAATATCGATTACGCATACTGATCATTATTTATTAAACGTTATTAGATACAGCTAGATTGATTATTATACAACATTGTATATAAGCGCATTTTATTGTTTGCAACTTTATTTATTGTATAAAAAAATGTAACCGAGTGTGTAAATTTTTTATAACCATAATTATTTTTGTAAAATTGAGTTCGCATGTGCCAATGTCATAAAAACATGTGTGTGGTATATTTTTATATACGATATACTACACCCATTGCATCCCACAAACCTTACGCGAAATACGTCTGTACAATATATTTATTAATGTATCTTTGATTATATACCTTACTTTTAAATAATATAAATATACAATGCGCTGAAATTACGATTATAAGTGGAAGGAAGACAATCAGTGCCATTCAATTATTATAAATATTTAATAATATGTGTAATGTGTACATGTATTGATTTATTAAAAAAAACATTCACGATTATAATCGTTTTGTGTATAATAATCACATATCATCATCGTTCTTGTCGATATACATTTAATTATAGGAGGTACTTTGATCAATAAATTTTCGAGTTGGTTGGTCGTCTTAAGTAACCGGAACGTTATACTAACGGACGTTTGCTGTTTAGCAAGATCTTATCACAAAAGCGATCACTTTTGCGTAAAAAGCATTTTGCAATCCTTATGAAGTTTCTCGCGATAGTCTAATATTACCTGCGCAAAATAGACTTACTAAGTGCGGGCTAATGACACTCGTATTAATCGCACCAGTACTTTCGCGAAAATAATACCATTGAATGCGATACCAAATGGTATTTTACTTAAGAAATCCACATATTCATTCATTTTCAAGGATTGATATAATTGTTTAACTTTGATTAATTCGGTCATTAATTGGTATGTACTTTCTCTTTATAAAATTGGGATTTTCATTGCATTATTTATATTTGTACGGAAAATTATTTGTAAACATTCAATTAAGATAAATTTAAAATGATATACTGTTCCAAATCTAATGCATTCAAGAATTTTGGATTGTTCGAAGCAAAATTTATTGCATTCGATTTTTATTAAATTTTGTTCAAAATTGTTTTTTCTAGTACAGCTATTAATTCGTTGTCGTAAAAAGTGATAGGAATTCATGTTAACACGAGATACGTATATTCTCAAATTATCGCTATAATTTTTCTTAAATTAGTCTTTTCTATTTTTTCAGTATTTTCTTTGAAATCACTTCATTAACGTGACAGTATAAGTTATTATCATTGCTCAATCACGAAAGAAAAATGTGATTTTTTTGTAAGATTATAAAAATATTTTTAGAATTTTGACACTACTACTTCCTATATACTGTGTTAGTTAGAAATCGTGTTACTAAATATCTTAGACAAATCGGGATAAGTTTATCGTCGATTCAACTGACGACAATTTAATCAGACCTCTTTAATATTTACTTTCACGAACTAGTAGCTGCATCGGTTAACATTATTTTCATTTAGAATCTAGTTCAACAAGATTAACGTTTTCACCTTTTTCTTTCGACGGCATCCTCATTTTCCAATCAAATGACCGTATAGTTATCGAATCCTGTTACACTATATATGACTACATGTTTTGGTATAATAGTTTATTTAAAGTGAACACAGATAAAATTTGCGTATATTGTGATGTACTTTTTTGATAGATAAATATAATTTAATCGAATTAAAATTAATTACTAATATTACAGAATTACATTTATATCGAATATGCCGTACGCTTTATGTTTTGGTACGTCATGTGTCACAAATGACATACTTGCGTGGAATATTTTATAAATTCGACCTAATAAAAATACATAAGTTTTAGGTCGACCTTCGTTTCGTTCGGATCGTTTTATACGTGGAAATATTCAACTAACCTAAATTTTTTCAAATCAGAATTTTTGTCACTATCTCTGAAGCACAGCTAATTATCGCATTTTTGTATGCGAATCTGCATCCCTTTTCGCGAAATTTTTAATGCGTTCTACAATAGGAGAACAAAAATCTTATTAAATATTTTGGAATTTCAATGAAAAATCCTAAATTCTGTTTTATTAAAGAAACATCTTTTAAAAATTTCACTCCGCGTATACGTACATATGTATATATTTATATAAAAAAAAATATTCCCCAAAAACGAAAACGGTTATAAACAATCTAATTTTAACGCGTACGTAGTTGTAATACACGCGTATATACGTATATATATTATCTTGTTGAAATTTAAATCAATCACGAAATTGAAAAAGCTTCCGCGTGTCTAAGTAAACCGAGAGTTCCGATATTTCAACCAAACATCTCACTTATCAATCCCGGCGTTTATCTCATCCTTCAAATGCGCAAAGAAAACAGCTTTCCGAAAACGTGTACATCACCTCCAAATAGCATGTAATCATTAAAAAATTATTGATACATTTGCACAAGCATTACAATAATTAGTCTTAGATATATATATACTATGCAGGTAATATGCCTTATATAATCTTAACCAATATTTATATAATATCATAATTTAACGACGTCGTAATATATTTTACTTTTTAATAGCGCGAATTTCATCACGCGCAATGTGATGTATATAGAGACGACCTTAAATAAAACGACACGTTAATGCTTTCGGATGATAGACGGCGATGGCGCAAAGATGAGGGTGGGCAAGAGAGCAAGCAAGTAAGTAAGTAAGCAACGAAGCGATCGTGTATATGCAAAACTTGGGCAACCTAAATTTTCATCGTCGAGAGGGAACCGAAATAAAACGCTCGCTCGCGTGTACTAACCGTCAAACGGGGAAGGGAGAATAACCGATGCGTTTGGTGGGTCCAGACGCGCGAGTAACCGTCAGATAACTCGATGGAGCTTTATTTATTGTTGGAACGTGGTGGCTATATTACTGGCAATTCCTATGACCGTTGTAATTTTGCGGCCATCTTACCAATGTTTAGCAAATTTTCCCGGCCGACCTCTGAGACTAAAATTGAATTCGAATCAGGATAAACAAACAGCGTAGGCGTTCTCACGCGCACGTCCCTCGTTATCCACGATGCCTCCCTATAGCTGTCATTTTATTTTGATTTTCCAGGGATTATATATGTAAAATCCTCGATATTACGCAATGCGTCAATTCAGTTTTTCTTGGCTGACCGATCGTTAAGTGCCGTAGCTTACATTTGTCCGGTGAAAGTAATTTTGGCAATAAAATTTTACTCATTACAATTTTACTTTGGATCACTGAACTTTTAATTGACTACTTATTATAACAACTTTTTGAAAATATTTTTCAAGATGACGTATTAAGGTAGCAATAGCATACACTTACATATAGTAATCTAAACTGACATTATTATATGAATACTCAACACTGACGAAAAATTGAGTAAACGATACACTTCGATTTCGTCAAAACTATTAGAATTAATTGTTAATATTATAACTGTTATACACAATACTTGAATTGGCATATTTAACCAGAATAATATTCATTTCCTGCCAATCATAAATTTACCAACAAAAAATCCCTGTTTGACAAGTAATTAACTTGTATTATTTACGATCGTCGCATTGTCATCTGTCGCGCTAAATACGTCAAACAAAGAAATTTTTCAAAGAATTCATCGACGTCCATCCGTCGTATTTCATTCGAACTTTGACATTTAACCACCTCAATCTATGCACTTCTTCATTTTCAATAAATAAAAATCGCAACTTCTTCTCCATTTCCTTTATACCCGAGATACGCGTGATTGGTACGAAACTTTTTTAAAATCAGAGGAATTTCAACATCGCATGGAAAATTGCTTGGCGCCTCGAATCTTTTTATAAAAATACAACAAAAAAGACTATCATTTGAATTTCTTTTTACAAGCTGGCAAAAGACGTGCGTTTTTATTGCTAACATATGTATTTAAACGAGATTCTTGATTTATTTTTAGTAACGTTTTTTTATTATTTCTCGTAGGTGCAGGTATTTATAGTGTTTAGTGTACATTGATTTTTATAGAAGAAAAAATTTTTTTTTTTTAAATGTCACAATAGTAAAATTATTCAGTACGTGTGAAAATAGTGTGTGTAGCGTACGATGGATGTGCAACAGGGTCAATTTTTGCTTGTACCGAAGGCGGTTTAGAGTTGCATTAGAAATCGATTGACCTTTAACTAACTTAGGGAAAAAAAAGGAAAATGGTGAAGGTTAAACTAGATGTAATTCACGGAAGAGTTGACAATTACAGCGTGGAATAACGGTGGTCACTGAACCGCAAGAATATTATCTCTCTTTCTCCTTCGCCTTTCTTCCTAAAGCTATTACATCAAAGAAAAGATACAAGATAAAGATGTATACACAAGTTTTTAGTAAAACCAAAGCCTATGTTCACTGAATATTAGGTACGGAACGTGTCGGATTCTATATTTAAGTTATTTTATTGTTACGGATAATATTATTGATGATTCAACCATTGAATTTATTTAATTTTCGATAAAAGTAATTACTTACAAATGCAAATACATTACAAATAATATGTATTATAATAAATGCATGAGATACCCTAATCCAAAAAATAATAGATATAGATTTTGATAAGCGAAAAATATATATATACATATCGATTCCTTCGATAAAGTAATATTTAATTAATAACGATAAGAAAATAAAATTTAACCGAGAAGTACTTTAGTTACTTAAGTTTCTGCGTAGACGTAACGATTTAATTTGATTACTCGATTGATTGCAACATTTCAGTTGCATATACGAATAACGCTAGATATATGAATGAGCAAAGTCGTATAGTACAATCGATACGCCTAATTTAATTAAAAAACAAAACACGGCAACATTTTTTTCTTCTCTTCTCGTGCTTATTTAACTTATGCTATATATATTAGAAGCATTATCAAACCATAACAGCTTAATATAACTCGAGTTTACCGATGAGACGTAAAGCTTTTGCGCCACTCGAAATCCAATAGAAGGGGTCAAAGCAGAAAAGAGATGTTTCAAAAAAGAATAAAAAAAGGAGGCGCTCGACGCTCTTGAAAATTGAATCTCGCGAACCGAGGAAGGGGGGAAAATAAATTCCTCTCCTGGAGGAAGACGAGCACGGGGGCCGGCGCCGTCTGACGTCGGTTTTCCTGACGACGTGCGCAACGTAACGATTCGTCGCGCTGCGAAACTCTCCAGTCTCCGACGAGCCACAACGTCGATCAGCCTTTTTTCCGATATACACTCTCTCCTCCGTTCAGATACGGCCGATTGGGCGCTTGTTAATATTATAACCCCGGTGGTCGACTAAGCTGCGGGTGGGTCAAACTCGAGTTATATCGCTTCCGCTACTTTATCATTTTCTCTCTTTTTTTTCTACAAAATATTAGCTATACGCTTGTTTTCTTTTTATTATTATTTTATTTCTTCTAAGTAATATATTAAATATCATATCGAGTGTTGGACAAAGTGGTATTTACTTATAGTTTAGATAAACATGATTGAAACGCGTGTGAAAAACTAATGTTAATAATTGAAAGATTAACATAACGTGATATTAATTTTTGTTAATAAAGCGATGACGGGCACAGCTGCACAGAAGCGAAGAAGTTCGCTGAAAATTCCTATACAGAGTCACGAGTCGAAGAATATCTTGACGACGTACTTCATCTTGCTGTTACTACTTATATCGTTATACTTGCTCTACTCCGGTATCTTTTAAACGACATTACGATCATCATGGTAAGACCGCATTATTATATTATTCCAACGATTCATTTAAATAATTAAAATAAAAATTCATTCGATATTTCTCCGTTTCGTATCATTAAACCTTGTTATAATTAGTAACATCTATCCTTTACGATTTCTTCGAATTTTCGAACGTCGTGGTTTGAGATTTAAAGTTTCACCGATACCTTTTTATTGCACGTAATAATATTTCAGTCTAAAAACAATCATCCTTTTATTATTAGACATTCCATTTAGATTATAGCAATTTAAAAACTGAAAACCGCAAAACAAAAAAAATGATTCTAACGGTGTGGACTTTAATTTAAGATTTAACAAGTTGTTGAACTTGCGTGTTATTAATTATGAAACAACCCGAATTCCACATGCTAATAAAGATTCTAGTTTTAGATAAATCAATTAAATTATTTCAGGGTTGACGCACGAGGAAGGAAACATTGCATATGCCAAATAAACGAGGCTCTACGAGCCGATCCATTAACTTCTACGTACAAGTGTCATCAGCTTCTTTAAAGGACATAATCGTAAATTTGCTCCACACCGAATTATCTACGAGTTAGCGCATAAAATGCATATATTATACACGTAAATACACACATATAGTAAAATACATAAAATTGAATGTTGGATTATGTAATCAATAGACGCGAAACGTTAGCGTAGACGAAACGTAAACTGTCGATCGATTGATTTCAATTAAATTCGCATGCGGATAATTTAGAATTGGATTATGTGTATACGTGGTTCGTCTGAATATTTTCACTGGCATTCGACTTGTGCTTTGACCTTGTAATAAATTCCGATTGAGCTTGTTCTTTCTTAAAATTGCATCAAAACGATTAAACGACGCGTAAAAATCAAATTTCTCTGTCGCAGATGTAACGAAAGTAAAAAAATTGTACAAACACAAAAAAAAATTAGTCCAAGTAAAGTTACATCGTGAAAAAGTAATCGCGTCGAAGCGAATGTATAACGATCAAAAAGAAAGAATAATCTCGCGGAATGTACGAAAAAATGTTGTAAGATCGTTAATAAACGCGTCCCCCTATCGTGCGTCAAGGGAATATAATCCATTTTTCTCTCGATAACCGAGTCAAGGATACCAAATCGTAAATAATCACGAAAAGAGAGATGGAGAGTAGAATTAAAAAATAAAAGTTAGAAATGTTAGGTAGATGAGAAAAAAAAAAATAATACACGAAGAGAGGAAGCCACCTAAAGGCCGCCGTGCGCGTTTCGGCGTGGGCGATCGGTCGAAAATAGCCGATACTTCCAGATACCCGCGCATCGCCAGTGCGGAGATCCCGATCTATATATTTTCGGAAGCTCTTCCAGAAATAGATGCCATACTACGAGGGAATTCGCGGGTACGAAAAAAAGAACCCACCTGGAGAGGTAAGGGCGTATTAGACAAACTAAAAGAAACAAAATTGACGTTCGGTTAACATTCGTTTTATCTATATACCTTAATTCTAAATATGTTTAGTCGACTGTTTTCTTGTACAGGGGAGGAAAAGGAAAAAAAAATGAGATACAGTAGTACAAAAGAAACACGTTGGAGCAACGGTATGAAGTCGCTTTTGTTCCCGTTAAGAGAATATAAAACCTATGGGTCATTTTTAGAAAATCAATAGTGATAAAACAACACCTGCGTAATAATAGTAGTTTTTAGCGATAAAGCAACAAAAGATAGTTGTGTCTAATAATATGAACCCGCATAAAATCTACATATTTCCGTGTTTTACGGGCGCACTTTTTTTTAAAGAAAGCTGAATATATTTATATACGTTAATCTATACTGATTAACAGTATATAATAATTTAGCCCGTTACATATTACTCGACGTCTCGACGAAATGCATAGATATATAATCAAATTTATATTTTGAGATACTAAATGTACATTGCATATTGATACAGATACACATATGAATATTTTTAATAAACATATATATATTTCATAAAAAGTCATAAATGTATTTGTTTTATAAAACATATATATTAATATAAAACCTTGAAATATGTAGATTTAATACATAAAACTACTTCCATATGCCGATGAAAAGAGAAAAATATAGATAATTTTTATAATAACCCGTGGTTTACCGACATTCACTTACAACATTTTACACATGTAGTTTGGATGAACTTTTTAAATGCAAAAATACTATGATGCGTGAATCGCGCGTTCATAGACACATCCGATTAAGAATACGCGGAGGATATTTATAGTGTTATTGCAAAGGTGGTTTACGTGTTATCGATGAATGTTTTATATATAAGTCAAGTTATATCTAGCAATACGTTTTTAGATTTTTTCTTTCTTTTTAATTACTTTATCGATGACGACAGAAAGTCTCAACCCTGAAAATTTAATTAAAATTTATAATTTATAATATCGCTTACTTGGAAAATGTAATATCAATGAAACAATTTTTTGTGCTGATCATATTTATTAAAATTGCGTTTGCAGATCTAAATTTTTTAATATTTCTTTAATGAAAAATTATTTTTTTTGGCAGAGATTTTCTGTTTGCGAATATTATAAATCTTACGTATAGTTATAATAATTTCCATATTCATATATAACGATTATATGTTAAATGTTAATTAATGAGATAAATATTCGTTGTAATTGAAAGAATAATTAATAAATTGTTAAATTGAATTAAATGTGCTTAAGCGAACGTAATGTCTTTGATTTATTATGAAGTTAGCATATAGCGTGTATTTGTTGTTAAAAAAGTGTTTGTTTAATTACTATGTAATAGTTCACTTACTACGTACTGATAGAATGCATTTTAAAGAAGAAATGAATAGATATTCAACATACATATGAAAAAAGTAGTGTTACGTATATTTTACTGCACTAAATGATATTAAAAATTAATTAATTTTAACATAATCATCGCTGTAACTTGCGTAAATACTGACACTATTTTTTTAATATAAAAAAAACTCATTGAGGTGATTGTATAATAGTTTTAATATAAAATAAACTTACAAAAATATATATATTTACCAATACTTTATTTCATTTCGATTCCTGCTATTAAAGATAATATTTTTATTTAATTCTCCTCCGGACGAAATTTATTCGCTGTAGTTGGTTCAACAACGTTTAACGAGACTGCAGCCACATCAACTTTGTTTAGTCACATAATGTCGAAAAGTATAAAACAGTATGTTAAAAAATTATACATAATTTTTTAATCTCCACGTCTATTAATGATAGATATATTTTAGAAAAACGAATAATGGTTAGCGTTTAATTTAGGCCGGTGTGCGTGCAGTAATGCTCTAGAAAATAATTTAGCTGCGCGATGCCGCAGTTAATTACTTTCGCGCGTTAACTTAATTGCGTCCAATCATTGGAAAGAAAAATAAAAACATTGCAACAACAACACTAAGGAATCGCTGTTACAGAACGAGATCAATTAGACTTGTTTAGTTTTAAACCACGTGACGTTACGATCGCACATTCCTCGTATGATACGACGCTTCGAACTGTCATCCATAAATCAATGCAAAAATAATGCAGACTTAAAAAGCTCTATATATAGATTATCAAATTCCAGGATTTGTTAATTTTCTTTTATATTTTAAAAATACAAGTAAGTAAAATTGATTAAATATGATTTGATGTCATGTTTATGAATCTTTAATAATTTTTAGATCTTGTATGTTACGTTCAATATATCGTTAAAAAATAGCGTAACGTAAAATACCATAATTACAAAAGATTTGATATTTTATTTATAAACTAATAATGTAATGTTAAAATTGTTAAGTACCATTAACGTAATAGTGAAGTGAACTTGAATTGTGTTCGTATGAATATGTCGAGTGTTGTGTAATATTTTATGAAAATTGGCTTTAAAGTGTAATATATTCTTCTTTTATTAAATGTCATAGACAAGTTTAACGATTCATAATATATATATATATATATAAGGAAGTTCAATGATGCTATTCGTTGCGAAGAAGGAAAGACTTGATCTTCTAGCAAATTTTCGTGTAAATTATACAAATTTGAGTAAGTGATTTCGTTTCCTCATATTTTTATCATATAGTAATTTTATTATTTATCAAATTATAATAAACTTTTTTATTTTGTGTATATGACAATCATTTTAATTTAATAGCTACAAACATATATATTAAACTGTCTGATCGTGCTACATTAATGTTTGAAAATCAAGTAACGTGTCTTGTATGCAAGGTGCATCTTCTTAACAACTCAATGATGAAAAATATTAAGTAAGTAGAAATCAGTATTCATTTATTTTTTGTGAGTTGAAATCTAAATATTATGGGTAACTGTTGATACTTAAGATTGGCCATTATCTTTACTAGTACACTCGTATCGATTAACCGTCTAATTGTTTGAGGAAAACAATACAATGGAGCACACTTAAAATGTCCGAATGAACTGGCCTTAATTTAAGACGTTTGGGTTCCTATAACCCATAACATCACGCGTAACCGCGCTATAAAGACCATTAGATTACGCCTGCCGGAATGTATAGGCGGAAACTTGGACATCGAACTGGTAAATATTTTGACGAGGGTTTTCGTGACGCATACCCGTTTCTGTCCTATATAACCAAACCTGACTCGCAAATTACAATGGTCAAACTGTGCTGTAACGTGAACGTTCAATTATGCGTTGGTCCATTACGGGAACTTTAACGGGATTTCTATAAATATCGCATAATAAAATAATGAAACTTCGTGTAGGGAAAACATTATCGAAATAGGTACTATTAAGGTATTATCAAAATTTTACGTGTTTTGAAATCAATAAATAGCATTATCGAGATTTATAAGCTCTTCGGTTATAGATAATTAATTTAAATATTCTTGTTAGATGTAGAATATTATATAACAAGGAAGCTCTCTAATTATCAGGCAGTATAAGTGAAAAGTCACTTCCTCGGTTTTAGAGAGAAGCGTGAAATTTTTTTTTTATAAAAACGCTTATACATTTTTTGCGTGTGCTTCGCAATTGTAAAAATTTTGTTTCGGATGTACATTAACCTTTCAAGGGCCGAAAAAGTACTGAAATGACGCACCCCCTCATCGACAGTTTTTCTACGTTCAATCAATGATATAAGATACATTTTGTCCCAATATTTTAAAGTGAATTTCCTTTTCAAAATCCCGGTCCTCTAAAATTTAATCTAGTCTAGAAATTACATCAATGTTAATTTTCATTAATGGTCTTAATGAGAAGTTTATAGACATAGTTCCACAAACGATACTATACGCAAATATTTTGGACAAACTACATTACAACATTTTTACTGATACGGAAATACTAGTCCGTATTCGTACGTTACAACGACATAAATTGCGATTTCTGTAGTAAGTTAATGCTGTAAGAAAATTAATTTATTTTATAACCTTCATTTTATTGTTCTTAAATGGATAATAATAAGACGTACAAAGATTATATCAGAGACTTACATTTATTATCACTTCTATTAACAAATTTTCAAGAACACTTAATTTTTTACGTAACTTATAAAAGTATGTGATCACTTTTTTCTTATACGTAGTTTCGTAAACATATACGTGTATATACACACATATATATGTGTGTATTATATAAATATGTGCATACACACGTATATATACTCTAATATAATATATAACGAAGCATAAAATATAGCAAATAATAAAAATGTATTTACAAATTGCATTAAACTAATAACAAAAATATAAAAATTAAACTGTCACCATTACAAAAACTTTAGTTTCAATGAAATCCTTTACGTGGTATCTGTTGAAAATAAAGTGATTTCATTCAACGTTTTACTCGCTCTCAGGTAATAATTTAACAATATATACGCATAAAATTTGCAGCTGGTAATTAACAAAAATCACAAATATCAAATTGACTAGAGACCCATTGAAAAAGGAGGATCAATTGCTTCGGAAGAAGTACAAAAATATTTTTAACAAAATCTCTCGCGAAATACAGTTATGTGCGATATTACACAGTGTTTTTCTCGTTTTTTGTACTTTAGTTTACCAAATTTTAATGGCTACATAACTTATTTAACACGACGTCAAAAATCTTGAAACAAAGCCAGTTGATCAGCGGGTAATGGTGGTTGAGATCTCCAGTCTATCTCTGGATAATCATCGAAACAACTGGGATCTCCTGGAGCTTTTAACCTTGGACTAATGGGTGGCACCAATGCTCTGTGTGGAACCTAAAATAATAAATAAATCATAAATTAAAATTTACGTTTAAAACAATGAACAGTAGAGATATTAAAATTAAACGTCAGGAAAATAAATATAAAAATAAATATTTCAAATAAGAATTTTAGTCGATATCTCCAAAGCACAGTAATTTTCGCATTTATGTATGCCAATTCGGTATCCCTTTTCGTTAAATATTCTAATACGTTAAACAATAAGAGAAAAAAAATTCTTAAAAATATTTCAAAATTTCAATGAAAAAACAGCCTCGATCCGGGCTTAAATCGCTCAATAATCTAATTACAAAATTCAATAATTCTATCTTTTAAAATTTTTTTCAAGTATTATGTTTCAAAAAAGTTAAAGAACAAAAAATATGAGGTGCTTGAATAAATTGACTAAAACAGTGGAATAATTAAATTGTACTTGAAATAAGAAAATTTTGATGCAATTATTTAATTTTATAAAATACAAAATATAAATATTAGCTGTAGTACCTGTGTCCAATCGACAAGCTTAAACCATCGATGCCTTTTAACATCTTCAGCACCTTGTCGCATATTTCCAAGCCTTTTTGTCCTATCGGCGATCAATAATTTCTTAACCAAGTCCTTAGCGATTGGATCCATGTGTTTAGGCCATTCTATCCTACCACCAAGAATCTTTTCATATATTCCAAATGGATTGTCGTCGAAAAATGGTGGGAAGCCCGCGAGCATTTCGTAAATTAAAATACCAAGTGCCCACCAATCCACAGCTTTGTTATGACCTTTACTTTGTATGATTTCTGGTGCTAAGTATTCCGGTGTGCCGCAAAGCGTCCAAGTCCTGCTTTAATAAGAAAATATTAGTTCAGATAAAGAGCTTAAAAATTTCCCGTGGAAAAATTAATAAAGTTGTTTCTAATTTTTACGTTTATAAATTAAAGTGCATACATTGTACTAAATAAAATGGTAACATAAATTTAAATTGGTGAATTTGGCGTTAAGCCGAAAAAATGAGTGATACTGCGTATAGCTATGTATATACGTAAATTTAGACAAATTAGCATTTTTAATTAGTCAATATTGAGAGTTAACTTTATACACGTTTACACTCATTAATGTATGTTTCCTTTAATGCGACTGTATGTAGTTAAATCAATGAATTAAACGTCCTCAAAAGCTTTTACAAAATTTAATGAGTCCACGTAAATGCAAAGTAAGTTTAAATTTATTGTTTTCTGGCTAAAATCCAGATGCTTAATTACTGATAGTAAAAGTATAGCAGTCATAAATTATTTAGGTCTCTATTATTTTAGATTTTCATTACTTGTTGCGTCGTTACTAATTAACAATATGTAACTCTACTAAAATTATTATGTTGGTTGTTCAAACAAAATTTCAATCAATCTAATTTTTTGAACATTTTATACAAAAGTTTCCAAATTATAATTTTTAATAATATTATTATACATTTCATATAATTTAGACGCATATATTAGTGTTGTTAAAAAAATATTTATAAATTTAATACAATAGTTACAGCATCACTCAATTTTTTGAAAATGAATTATAGAATATAATGGTAATGGATAACAAATCATTTGTGATTTACGATTGATGAAGAATTTTATGAGTTATAAAGTCAAAGAAATTTCATTTGCAATGTACGTGGAGAGTAATCTTTTGAAAAACTGAAAATATATTTTTTAAAAACACTTTTATACTTGATAATGTAATACTCGTTGTTTCTTATAGGTATCCGTAATATTTATATAAAACCCACACCTATCACATAATTTTTTCGAAAATCCGAAATCGGTAATTTTGAGGTGTCCTTGACTATCCAACAATAAATTTTCAGGCTTTAAATCTCTGTAGACGATGTGCTTGCTGTGCAGGTACTCGAGGGCACAAACTATTTCAGCAGCATAAAAACAACTTGTCCTTCCAGAAAAACGTCCAGCAGCACGCAGATACGAGAAGAGCTCGCCACCCGCCACGAATTCCAATAACATGTATACTCTTGCTTCATCTCTGCCATTCCAAAGCCTAAAAAATACACAAAACATGTTAGTTTTTACTTTGCAATTTTTTTTAACGTCAATTATACATATTAAAAAAAGTTAGGTACTGAAGTATATTTGTAGTATCATTAAAAGTGTGAAATACAACTACTGTTTCATTTTTTTTTAAAGTTTTGTTTTCAAACAGTAATCACATTAAAAAATTACATACAAGATCGACCGAAGCCTCTAAATATTATTCCGATCCATAAAAATTAATTATACCTATTCGATACCAAATTATGTAGGTATTAATCAAATTCTTTTTTTGGACGCTTTAAAGACATGTGAAACAAAAATTTTTTAATTGACAATAAATTGATTTTTTTAATCAAAAATCTTTTTGCAATGCTATTCTACTAGCTTTTTCGAAACTTTTATTCCTCGATCAATATAATTTTTTGGTAGTCATAGCAGTCGTTTTTATACCTAATCATTACCGACGATAATTCATTATATATTTACACAATTAATTTAAAATTTATTATAAAAAATATACTCTCTGTAACTTCTTTCATATAGTTTAAAAACGTAATATATGTATTTGTTTTAGATTTTTATATTCGGTAATTATTTATAATTTTAAAATTTTTATGGGTAAATTCCTGTAATTAAACTTTTACATCTCCACGAGATATAGGAACCAAATTACAGGAATCTGCACCATTCGACCTAAAAATTATATTTAAAATATTGAATTACAAATTTGAGAAACTTCATAAGGATAGTTTAAAACATAAGAAAGGACCTGACGTTTTAATTTTTTTAGAAAAAAATCATTTTTTTATAATTGAATAAACAATTTTTGATCGTAATAAAAATTTGGTTGTATTATTTAAAATATATCTACACTGAAAAAAATGTGCTAGTATAAATTACTATTTTAATGGAAAAAGGAGGACAGATTTGCACAATTGAAAAAATTGCTATTAATAATGGTAAAAATTGCCATCATTGAGTAAAAATTACTATTAATAATGGCAATTTTTACCATTATTAATAGCAATTTTTATAATTGTACAAATCTGTTCTCCGTTACCATTAAAATAGTAATTTTTACTAAAAACTTTTCTCAGTATAAGAGCCTGAAGTTCAAGGTTTTTTTTAAATGTATTCATTTGTTTATAAAAAAATGAAAAAATGACCATTCTCTGCGTTTGACATTTTCTTAAGGGATATATTATATATATACTTAATTGTACAAAAAAATCTCAAAAACCATAGATACTATTCAACCCAAATAGAGTAGCGTGACAGAGATTCTTAGATTATAACTAATGATGAATTATACGTGAATAACCATTTTTAGTCGGTAATATATGGGCAAATCTCCCTAAATTTTAATTTTTGGCGAAAACATGTGGGATCAGGCAATTTTAGGAGCACACTTTTAAAATTTGGTATGAAAGGTTAAGAATATTATTGGAATTGATTGGTATAATGTGCTTTCATGAGCGAGAATAGCTCCAAAAGTTGTGCGCGATATTTCATTTTTTTTTATAATAATATCAGAAAAAATAGTGATACGGTTATTAAGATTTTATTTATAAAGCATAGAATAATAAAAATATAACGAAATATAATAAACATCAGTAACTGTCACAGAATAACAACTTATAGTCGATATAATTGAAAATTCCACACAATACAACTCTAAATTTCCCTCTCCTTCCTTTTCACATACGAAAATTTTCATGCAAACCGTGCTATCAAGTTAAGTCTATCTGTTAGCAAACGGTTCCGTAATTCTAGTAAACGCGTACGATTTCAGCCAATAGTTTGTGGAAATAATACTAAATTTTATTGAAATTTCAATGAAGATGTATTCTACTTGTCACAGAAAATCCAATTTGTAATTTATTCATGTTTTAATTAATTTTAGTTAATTTTTTTTAAATCAGCACTTAAAAAAATGGTTAACATTGCTGTAACTTTTGGAGCATTAATAAAAAAAACTCTGTAAATTTGACAAATTGTTGGATTTAATATGTTCTTTAAGAGATTTTTACTATTTTGATGTGCTGTATACAGAAAAAATATGACAGTCTTCCAAAGTCACATTGCTATGAATTTTTCGACGAGTATCGCATGAATTCTTTTACTTAAATTTTATTTTCTACTTCATTTTTGCAAGCACATAGTTGCGCTATACCCCAATATATTTCTTTTTACATCTACTAAATGTAGAATTTGGTTATTTGCTGATTTCGAAAATGTTCCAGTCAATAAAAAGAAAAATATGATAATTTTAAAATTTAGTGAAATTCCAGTGACACAATTTCAAACCATTGAAACTCTTTATTGGAAGGGAGCACATCAAAATATGGAAGACTTTTTTGATGCACTATTAAAATAGAATACTTGTTTAAAGTTTCAACCATTTCCAAGCAATGCTCCAAATTTTACAGTAACCATAATAAATTATTTTTTCCAAGTGAAACGATATTTCATCATTTTTCTTACATTTGTCAATTATTCATGTTTTAATATTGAAGCACCAATTTGAGACAAAGGAGTTTGACAAAGTATCTATTGAGCTTTAACCGTATAGATGGAGTATAAACTATAAATTGAAACTGGTACAAAGAGGATAAACACATTTTAAAGCTGCTAAATCAGTGAGTGACACAAAAAAAAAGTTAGGGAGATTTGGCCATATATAAAACAATGATTCACGGCTGCGCAAGGACAACACCGTTACAGAACGTTTTTCTTTTTTTGATAAATTGAATTTCTCGTTTAATAAAAAATAAATCATTTCTCTATTTTTTAGGGTTTACATCCCGTTGACAATATTATTTTGACAGATTTACAAACACTCGATTATTATTTAACGTTGAACCTAAACATCAGAAGTTGAAAACATTAGAAAAGAGAATTAATTTATTCCTCCCGAAAATGAAGGTACAAAAAGGTCGTTCACTTTACCCCGATTTCTCTTACAGAGTTGACTGTGTGCAATGACTCAAACGACGTATACGACGTTTCTTGTCGTCAAGTTTCGTAACGCGTTCTTTGAATACAAAGTGCTCACACGTGTCTTTCATTTTTCGATTATACTCACATGTTGACGATGAAGGGATGCTTGACTTCTTTGAGAACTGTGATTTCGTTGCGCACGTGATCCACCTGCTTAAGCCGAATCACGTCAACCATGGATAGGATTTTCAAAGCTAGTGGCTTTCCACGATGTCGACATAGTATCACTCTGCCGAAGGTTCCGGTTCCTTCAAGTCAAAATCAAATTCACACAGTTAGTTCACCGACATTGTTCAGTCGTTAACAATATTATCGACTTAACGAAATAATCGCACTGTTAATAATATATATATATTTGATGTATAATATTATTCAATATAATTCAAATTATTTTGACCTGCTATACAAAGATCTGGAAGGGTTTGAAACGTAGAAACAAGCTAGAAACCCGTTTGAACCTCGCACGTTTTGAACGCGCTGTCCGGTTAATTGTTTTATGATTTTATGGTTTTTGGGCAAACTTGTAACGATCGAGTTCGAACCTCGCTTTACGACGCAAAATAAGAAAATTTCCAGAGGTTTTTCCCATTTCTTAATATTCTACTGGTCATAACGGGTTTACTTAAAAATTTCCCAAATAATCAGCTGGTCAACAAGGCGTCGGTTTTCGCCTAAGCATTTTGTGAAAACTATAGTCAGTTCTCGTCCGACTCTCAAGCAGTCAATTTCGTCAGTTCGAAATACTATCGAGTATATTACTCTTTCGCCGCGCATAGTTAATTGGAATTATTATATTTTTCGCGTACTTGTTATTTCGTCGAGTGTTGTGAATCGGTGAACAAATATCGCGATTAATTATTAAAAAATTAACAGTGCGAATAATTTGTGTGTGTGTATATGTGTATGTGAATATATTTATGAGTATATATATATACAGAATTCGTCTGATTGCGCGAATTCTTTGCTCATCATACGTATGAGATCTGTTATGAAGACTAGTGGTTAGTCACCACCAACGCGATTGTATATTATTTATACACGCGCCTTAGAGATATATATACATATATATCTAGTCGATCGGGTGTTTTTATCCGATCGTTAGTGTGAGGCTCAGCCTCCTCTTGACTAGTGGTTAGTCACCACCACGCGAGTGTCACGCGCATTGGTTATTATATATATACATATATGTATATATATAAATATTTGACACAGATCACACCTTCACTTTAATTGAATTGTTAATATATAAAAATTTAAATAGTTAATTATACTTTTATTTGTATTAAATTTTCGAGGGTTTTTTATGCCTTTTTGGCTTTTTCCCTCTTTTCTTTTGGAGCATTAATAAAAAAAACTCTGTAAATTTGACAAATTGTTGGATTTAATATGTTCTTTAAGAGATTTTTACTATTTTGATGTGCTGTATACAGAAAAAATATGACAGTCTTCCAAAGTCACATTGCTATGAATTTTTCGACGAGTATCGCATGAATTCTTTTACTTAAATTTTATTTTCTACTTCATTTTTGCAAGCACATAGTTGCGCTATACCCCAATATATTTCTTTTTACATCTACTAAATGTAGAATTTGGTTATTTGCTGTATTCGAAAATGTTCCGCAAAAAGAGAAAAATATGATAATTTTAAAATTTAGTGAAATTCCAGTGACACAATTTCAAACCATTGAAACTCTTTATTGGAAGGGAGCACATCAAAATATGGAAGACTTTTTGATGCACTATTAAAATAGAATACTTGTTTAAAGTTTAAACCATTTCCAAGCAATGCTCCAAATTTTACAGTAACCATAATAAATTATTTTTTTCCAAGTGAAACGATTATTTCATCATTTTTCTTACATTTGTCCAATTATTCATGTTTAATATGAAGCACCAATTGGAGACAAAGGAGTTTGACAAAGTATCTATTGAGCTTTAACCGTATAGATGGAGTATAAACTATAAATTGAAAATGGTACAAAGAGGATAAACACATTTTAAAGCTGCTAAATCAGTGAGTGACACAAAAAAAAGTAGGAGATTTGGCCATATATAAAACAATGATTCACGGCTGCGCAAGGACAACACGTTACAGAACGTTTTTCTTTTTTTGATAATTGAATTTCTCGTTTAATAAAAATAAATCATTTCTCTATTTTTAGGGTTTACATCCCGTTGACAATATTATTTTGACAGATTTACAAACACTCGATTATTAGTTAACGTTGAACCTAAACATCAGAAGTTGAAAACATTAGAAAAGAGAATTATTTATTTCCTCCCGAAAATGAAGGTACAAAAAGGTCGTTCACTTTACCCCGATTTCTCTTACAGAGTTGACTGTGTGCAATGACTCAAACGACGTATACGACGTTTCTTGTCGTCAAGTTTCGTAACGCGTTCTTTGAATACAAAGTGCTCACACGTGTCTTTCATTTTTCGATTATACTCACATGTTGACGATGAAGGGATGCTTGACTTCTTTGAGAACTGTGATTTCGTTGCGCACGTGATCCACCTGCTTAAGCCGAATCACGTCAACCATGGATAGGATTTTCAAAGCTAGTGGCTTTCCACGATGTCGACATAGTATCACTCTGCCGAAGGTTCCGGTTCCTTCAAGTCAAAATCAATTCACACAGTTAGTTCACCGACATTGTTTCAGTCGTTAACAATATTATCGACTTAACGAAATAATCGCACTGTTAATAATATATATATATTTGATGTATAATATATTCAATATAATTCAAATTATTTTGACCTGCTATACAAAGATCTGGAAGGGTTTTGAAACGTAGAAACAAGCTAGAAACCCGTTTGAACCTCGCACGTTTTGAACGCGCTGTCCGGTTAATTGTTTTATGATTTTATGGTTTTTGGGCAAACTTGTAACGATCGAGTTCGAACCTCGCTTTACGACGCAAAATAAGAAATTTCCAGAGGTTTTTCCCCATTTCTTAATATTCTACTGGTCATAACGGGTTTACTTAAAAATTTCCCAAATAATCAGCTGGTCAACAAGGCGTCGGTTTTCGCCTAAGCATTTTGTGAAAACTATAGTCAGTTCTCGTCCGACTCTCAAGCAGTCAATTTCGTCAGTTCGAAATACTATCGAGTATATTACTCTTTCGCCGCGCATAGTTAATTGGAATTATTATATTTTTCGCGTACTTGTTATTTCGTCGAGTGTTGTGAATCGGTGAACAAATATCGCGATTAATTATTAAAAAATTAACAGTGCGAAATAATTGTGTTGTGTGTATATTGTGTATGTGATATATTTATGAGTATATATATATACAGAATTCGTCTGATTGCGCGAATTCTTTGCTCATCATACGTATGAGATCTGTTATGAAGACTAGTGGTTAGTCACCACCAACGCGATTGTATATTATTTATACACGCGCCTTAGAGATATATATACATATATATCTAGTCGATCGGGTGTTTTTTATCCGATCGTTAGTGTGAGGCTCAGCCTCCTCTTGACTAGTGGTTAGTCACCACCACGCGAGTGTCACGCGCATTGGTTATTAATATATATACATATATATGTATATATATAAATATTTGACACAGATCACACCTTCACTTTATTGAATTGTTAATATATAAAAATTTAAATAGTTAATTATACTTTATTTGTATTAAATTTTCGAGGGTTTTTTATGCCTTTTTTGGCTTTTTCCCTCTTTTCTTTTTGAGCCAATAAACATGTATTAATTTCTGCTCAAATCAGTCTATTTAATTTATTATATAACCTGCCATTTTTTTCCTTTGTCATTATACGTAAAAATATTAGAAAAAATTATAAATAATATCAATTAATATATAGAATATTAAAAACATCGGGAATTCTCCATGTTGGTGAGTTTTCGACACTACAGACATGAATATCCTTTTTCTATCTAGTGACACACATAAAGTTCTACTTTATTTTAAACGTTATTGAGAATAAATATTATATGCATCATGATCGCGTTAAATGTTCATTTGCAACGTGTCAACTAAAAATAGTATAGTTAAAAATTAAAATTTTCTCGAAATATAAAAGAATACGTGTTAATGCGCCAAAGTTTTATCGAAAACGGTAGTTCCAAGGCTGAGCATAAAAAGGTATTTCGTAAGTTCTTTCATTAAAACATATATACAAACACATTTTCGCAGATTATGATTTTGGTGTTTTATCTTGCGAACCTTGGAAATAAATGAACTTGTCAGAGTTAGCCAATTGCATCCTTACGTCGCATTATCTCACCATTAATCTTATTACACACATACACGTATATCTTTTTTAATTTACAATCTATGATTGTTATCAAATTATAATTAGTAATAAAAATGTCTCTTTTATTAAACGTATGATCTATCATCGGTATTAATTATTCTCCTATTAAGGCAAGTAATCCTTTACGTGTAATAATAAAACTTACAATTAATCATGTTCTTATGATCTAAATATACGTTGAGATAAAACTTTTTCCTCTGACAAGTGTTAGGATTTAAAATGTTAATTAATAAAAGTTAATTAAAAAATGTGTGTCTTGATAATTTACTTTCGTTTGCAAATTAATTAAAATTTTTACATATGTGTACGATTTAATGATTTCTCAGGAAAGACAAATTGTTGTTATAAGCGTGGAATTCCAATTATTCAAATATTGTTTGGACAATTAATAGTGATACCTGTGTCACGTAATAAAATCCCACCGTTTAAATACATAAAAAATCAGCACTCCCTATATATTGTAACTACAATTTACACGTATATATATATTTACTTATAGTTACACATTTAGTATCAATAACAAAAAATGACGACATATTCGTAATAATGAGTGTATTATAAAACTTTGCGTATTTAAGACTATAAACAAAGATCGTATTTAATCTATTCTATATAGATATCAAAACGTTTGAACAAAAGTTGCAGTATAGAATAGGAAAGTAAATCGAATGTACTGTATCCGTTCACATCAAAATACGAACGACGATACAAATTTGACGCATCGTGCACCGAAAATAAATCGTCTCGAGTTGTGCGGTATTCCAATAATAGACACGACCTATGTGTATAAACGCACTTTCCCACGACACACAAGTTAAAGATAAAATTACGCGTACCGCTAAAACGAACCGCGTCCAATTAGCAGTCCGTCAATGAGCCCGACTTTGGCCCCTATAGCACAGATCTAACAACAGCGTGCTTAATAAACGGAAAAAAAAATTAGAGAAAAAAAACCAAAAATATACTACAAGAGAGCAAGCCATATTCTATAAATAAAAGGGTGTTGGCAAAGCGACGAGCAGCGACAGGTGTCATAAGAGAACGTCGTAAAATTTTATGCCGTTGAGCTTTCATCTCTGGAAAGTACCGTGCTTTCACTCGAGTTTGAGCTTTTAAAAGCGTTCTCTATTGGATAGACGATGGAAAATGGATTGTGTTGTTGAGTGGGGTTTTCATTATTTCAAAATATTGTTTCTTGCGTAAACCACTCGAGAATTTCAAAGGTTTGTGTGTGTGTGCGCGCGCCTTTCAAAATGTTTGTCTTATTCGTAAACCAAGAGCAGCTGTGAAACTAATGCCGAATATTAATATTAAAAATTTGCCAATAACGACAGTAGAGACCATATTGTATATTAACAAATAAGAATTACTTACACATTGAACGTCGACTTAAACGTTGCACATCAAGTTGACACAAAAATATTTATAATTAAAGTCAAAGAAAGAGAAAATTGGACAAGATAAATAATGTGGATGAATTTGTCATAATGATTTTGGAAATTCTGCCAAATAGTCATTTACAACCGCAAGTTCAAAATAATTTTACTTTGTCGTATACGCATTCGCAACTATGAAATCATAGTCTTAGATCATTCGATGTTTATAAATTTGTTGTAAACCGATGTTTTCAATATATTGATCATTGTTTACCAGAGAGACAGATAAATATAATTGAGAAACTCGACCGTGTATGTGCTGGGACAAACTGCAACTCTGAAGACTGTGGTAAGAAAATCTCATATAGATACAATTAAACTGAGTAATACTCGTCAGTGTATAACGGGATGTATACGTACGACGCAGTAACAACAGTGCTGGTCACCACGAAAAAAAAAATTACGTACACCCAGAGAGGCGAGACACACACACATACACGCGCGAAACTAGAAATCTCTCTTTCCATGGGTTCTGGCCGATTAATCTTTCAGACCAACGACAACCTAACGTCGTGACTACAAGAAGTTATACGTTTGCAGCCGCGGGCAAGAAAAGGAGAACGTCCGCAAGTGGGCCGTTCTGCGTTTCGTCTTTTCTCTAACTTGGTTACGCTTTGGAGAGGATAATGGTGGAAAAACTACTCGAAGCCATTAAGGTTTTCGGTACCGAACCGAGAGGAAAATATAATGCCAGACCGACTTTCACTTGGCTTCGAGTGATCGTCGAAGCAAAAATTTAGTGAAAACGAATGTAAAGCGCCGAACCGAGTGAAAACCGAAGTAAGAAATACACGAGGTGAAGAGCCTTTTTTTTTTGTTAAAGAACAAAACTTTTAACCTAACAGGCTATTTTTCGTTCGTCACGCGAGTTAATGTCACTTATGTATACCTACGAAATCTGCTATAATATCGAATTTAGATATTCGAATATGCATTTTAGAGTATTACGTCGAATGGTACACGAAATTGCGCAAGATCTATATCTTTTTTAATTTACAATCTATGATTGTTATCAAATTATAATTAGTAATAAAAATGTCTCTTTTATTAAACGTATGATCTATCATCGGTATTAATTATTCTCCTATTAAGGCAAGTAATCCTTTACGTGTAATAATAAAACTTACAATTAATCATGTTCTTATGATCTAAATATACGTTGAGATAAAACTTTTTCCTCTGACAAGTGTTAGATTTAAAATGTTAATTAATAAAAGTTAATTAAAAAATGTGTGTCTTGATAATTTACTTTCGTTTGCAAATTAATTAAAATTTTTACATATGTGTACGATTTAATGATTTCTCAGGAAAGACAAATTGTTGTTATAAGCGTGGAATTCCAATTAATTCAAATATTGTTTGGACAATTAATAGTGATACCTGTGTCACGTAATAAAATCCCACCGTTTAAATACATAAAAAATCAGCACTCCCTATATATTGTAACTACAATTTACACGTATATATATATTTACTTATAGTTACACATTTAGTATCAATAACAAAAAATGACGACATATTCGTAATAATGAGTGTATTATAAAACTTCACGTATTTAAGACTATAAACAAAGATCGTATTTAATCTATTCTATATAGATATCAAAACGTTTGAACAAAAGTTGCAGTATAGAATAGGAAAGTAAATCGAATGTACTGTATCCGTTCACTCAAAATACGAACGACGATACAAATTTGACGCATCGTGCACCGAAAATAAATCGTCTCGAGTTGTGCGGTATTCCAATAATAGACACGACCTATGTGTATAAACGCACTTTCCCACGACACACAAGTTAAAGATAAAATTACGCGTACCGCTAAACGAACCGCGTCCAATTAGCAGTCCGTCAATGAGCCCGACTTTGGCCCCTATAGCACAGATCTAACAACAGCGTGCTTAATAAACGGAAAAAAAATTAGAGAAAAAAAACCAAAAATATACTACAAGAGAGCAAGCCATATTCTATAAATAAAAGGGTGTTGGCAAAGCGACGAGCAGCGACAGGTGTCATAAGAGAACGTCGTAAAATTTTATGCCGTTGAGCTTTCATCTCTGGAAAGTACCGTGCTTTCACTCGAGTTTGAGCTTTTAAAAGCGTTCTCTATTGGATAGACGATGGAAAATGGATTGTGTTGTTGAGTGGGGTTTTCATTATTTCAAAATATTGTTTCTTGCGTAAACCACTCGAGAATTTCAAAGGTTTGTGTGTGTGTGCGCGCGCCTTTCAAAATGTTTTGTCTTATTCGTAAACCAAGAGCAGCTGTGAAACTAATGCCGAATATTAATATTAAAAATTTGCCAATAACGACAGTAGAGACCATATTGTATATTAACAAATAAGAATTACTTACACATTGAACGTCGACTTAAACGTTGCACATCAAGTTGACACAAAAATATTTATAATTAAAGTCAAAGAAAGAGAAAATTGGACAAGATAAATAATGTGGATGAATTTGTCATAATGATTTTGGAAATTCTGCCAAATAGTCATTTACAGCGCAAGTTCAAAATAATTTTACTTTGTCGTATACGCATTCGCAACTATGAAATCATAGTCTTAGATCATTCGATGTTTATAAATTTGTTGTAAACCGATGTTTTCAATATATTGATCATTGTTTACCAGAGAGACAGATAAATATAATTGAGAAACTCGACCGTGTATGTGCTGGGACAAACTGCAACTCTGAAGACTGTGGTAAGAAAATCTCATATAGATACAATTAAACTGAGTAATACTCGTCAGTGTATAACGGGATGTATACGTACGACGCAGTAACAACAGTGCTGGTCACCACGAAAAAAAAAATTACGTACACCCAGAGAGGCGAGACACACACACACACACATACACGCGCGAAACTAGAAATCTCTCTTTCCATGGGTTCTGGCCGATTAATCTTTCAGACCAACGACAACCTAACGTCGTGACTACAAGAAGTTATACGTTTGCAGCCGCGGGCAAGAAAAGGAGAACGTCCGCAAGTGGGCCGTTCTGCGTTTCGTCTTTCTTCTCTAACTTGGTTACGCTTTGGAGAGGATAATGGTGGAAAAACTACTCGAAGCCATTAAGGTTTTCGGTACCGAACCGAGAGGAAAATATAATGCCAGACCGACTTTCACTTGGCTTCGAGTGATCGTCGAAGCAAAAATTTAGTGAAAACGAATGTAAAGCGCCGAACCGAGTGAAAACCGAAGTAAGAAATACACGAGGTGAAGAGCCTTTTTTTTTTTGTTAAAGAAACAAAACTTTTAACCTAACAGGCTATTTTTCGTTCGTCACGCGAGTTAATGTCACTTATGTATACCTACGAAATCTGCTATAATATCGAATTTAGATATTCGAATATGCATTTTAGAGTATTACGTCGAATGGTACACGAAATTGCGCAAGATCTAAATTTTTTTTAAAATTGCATACACAATAAGCATTAGATATTTTATTTAAACAAAATATACAATGAACCTATACGGATAATTGTTTCCGCATTCTCAATTTTATTTTCATTAAAGTTTTACAACTGAAAAATAATTGAAAACTATTGCCACACCTGTTATAGTTACAGTCGAAACCAATAGATACACATTAATACTTTGTTTGAAGTGGCTGCTATACTTTTGTTCTAAACGAAACAAAAAGTCATTTCGATGCGATATTAGTTCAACCGGCGGTATTCGGTTTCTATTATCCCGCTAAACATTCCGATAACAAATACGCTTTGTATACGTGAATCATGAAATTGTTTACTTTTGTTCGACGTATAATTTTTGATATCCAAGTTATTGAATCACATTCGCATCAGCAATAACGATTGCCGCAAATCGAAAGAAAACGCAATATCTTCTGAATACAATAAAACAAAATGAAACGATATTTAAATGAATCACTCTCGCTTTCATTGATACTGTAAGCCAATCGAAATTATTAGATGTGTATAACGCAACAAAACATAATGCTATCATTATTAATCGATTCGAATGAAATGATACAGATTCGAACTTATATAGAAAAGTGATACCCTCGAGTTACGATTACATCGATCAACAAAAATACGTGCATACAGTAAACATACGCTGAAGGTACGAAACCGTCATTAGATGACACATTCGCATTTGAATAACGAATTTTTTTTTCTCAAACTATTTTTCGGAGCTCCAAGTACAAACTAGACTATGAAACAATTTTCTAGAAACTTCGCGTATGTACAACTGGCTACGTAATCTTTGTGCTACTTTCTCTTGACTTTATCTCATTCTTTCACTTACTTTTTTAAGAAAAAAAAAGTATCTTATACATACTTTTCACAAATGTGTTAATTTGATTCATAATTGGAAATAGTTAAGAAAAAATATAATGTTTAATTACCACGCGATGTATCTATATATATAGGTGTATTTTTATATTTTTCTACACGAGTACTGGTTTTAGGCGCAAATAAATTTCGTCTCGGTTTACGATTGTTTACACTATACTATTATCATGCTCTCTTGGCTGTTAGTTTACGTCTATGTGTACGAGAGAAAAAAAAATTTGATTCTTAGTAGCTATAAAGCTATTCTCGTACAGATGACACGAATAAGTACTTGTCATTAAAGGGCTAGCGGTACTTTTACTGCGAAGGAAACAAAGAGGAAGAGGATGAATAAAGCAATTGTTGTTGCTACTGAGAACGAAATGCATTTTACTTCCATATATTCTATGTGAATCGACAGTAAAAGATATTGTTACATCAAGTTATTTTTTTATAGAAGAATTTCGTTTACTGTAGGAAAAGCAACAAAATAATTGCATTGATCGATTGTAATATTATTTCAATTTATGAAATTTATTATAATAAAGCACAGTATTAAATTGGTTATGTAGTTGTAATGGCATGCATTAATTATTAATTCGTTGTATAATTGTATAGGTTAGGGCTACTGTTGGTTCTGACAAGCACCAATTATTAATACACATTGTATGTTATGGGTAGAAATAGTAAACTATGTGTACAAAGATATAAAAATAAATATCTAATAATACTGTGAAACAACGTATAAGTAGAAATTATTATTATGAGGTATAGTTTCGTTACAATAAGCTACTTTTATGTTAATTTTATTTAAATTTTATAAAGGTTATAAACATTTAGAAATAATAACCGATAAAGTTAATTAAATAAAAGATTTACCGATAGTTCTGATCATCTCCAGATCATCGATTTCGTATCTCTGCAGATCCTCCTGGAGGATTCCTCATCCGACGTCGTTTCGCTCGACATCCTTGCGGAAGTGTAAACCGATACAGGAAGAAAAGAGAAGAAAAAGACGTCGAGTCGAAGGTGTGGATTTACTCGGTGTGTCCCATGCAGCACGTGGCGCCGGTTCAACGATCGGCGCGTGGTATTCTTAGAGACGTTGAGTCAAAACTGCGGTTTACACCGCTTTTCCCTTGTAGCTTCTTTTTCCTGGTCCTATATACATGCACACGTGATAGTTGCTCTTTCGTCACACTCTCATAGGTTCTTCAACTCTGGAAAAAATAAATGTCTCTCTCTTATTTTCTCTCATTTTTGTACCTCCCAAGTGGCACTTTCCCCATTTTTTCTTTACGTGCGTGCGAGCGCGATTATTCCGATCGAGTCAATTTAAAGGGTTAACGAGCGTGATTTTTGTTGTGATTTTGGTCCGAGATTAGCTTCAACACCGTGTGATTATGCCCGTCTACTGTATTCTTCTTCTCTTTACCAAGAAATAAACAAAAAAATTGTTATTTTTCTATTTTAAAAGAAATGACGGATTATTTTCTCTCTTCACCCTGAACGTTTCTGGCGAACGTAATTTTCAATCGTGAAATTAGTCGATAACGTAGGAATCGAGCTATATTTTCCGAATATGTATTTAGAACGTCGAATGTACACACTTCGAGATAAATTTTTTAAATACACATAAAGATATTTATTTAACAAAAGGAACCTATACGGATAATTGTTTCGCTTCTCAATTATTTCATTAAGTTTTACAACTGAAAAATATTGAAAACTATGCCACACCTGTTATAGTTACAGTCGAAACCAATAGATAACACATTAATACTTTGTTGTGAAGTGGCTGCTATACTTTGTTCTAAACGAAACAAAAGTATTTCGATGCGATATTATTTCACCGGCGGTATTCGTTTCTATTATCCGAGCTAAACATTCCGCTAACAATACGCTTTGTTACGAGAATCATGAAATTGTTTCCTTTTGTTCGACGTATAATTTTTGCTATCCAAGTTTTGATCACTTCGCATCAGCAATAACGATTGCCTGCAAAGCGAAAGAAAACGCGAATTCGGGTTGGGCGTAATAACAATAAAACAAAATGATACGATATTTAAATGAATCACTCTCGCTTTCATTGATACTGTAAGCCAATCGAAATTATTAGATGTGTATAACGCAACAAAACATAATGCTATCATTATTAATCGATTCGAATGAAATGATACAGATTCGAACTTATATAGAAAAGTGATACCCTCGAGTTACGATTACATCGATCAACAAAATACGTGCATACAGTAAACATACGCTGAAGGTACGAAACCGTCATTAGATGACACATTCGCATTTGAATAACGAATTTTTTTTTCTCAAACTATTTTTCGGAGCTCCAAGTACAAACTAGACTATGAAACAATTTTCTAGAAACTTCGCGTATGTACAACTGGCTACGTAATCTTTGTGCTACTTTCTCTTGACTTTATCTCATTCTTTCACTTACTTTTTTAAGAAAAAAAAGTATCTTATACATACTTTTCACAAATGTGTTAATTTGATTCATAATGGAAATAGTTAAGAAAAATATAATGTTTAATTACCACGCGATGTATCTATATATATAGGTGTATTTTATATTTTTCTACCACGAGTACTGGTTTTAGGCGCAAATAAATTTCGTCTCGGTTTACGATTGTTTACACTATACTATTATCATGCTCTCTTGGCTGTTAGTTTACGTCTATGTGTACGAGAGAAAAAAAAATTTGATTCTTAGTAGCTATAAAGCTATTCTCGTACAGATGACACGAATAAGTACTTGTCATTAAAGGGCTAGCGGTACTTTTACTGCGAAGGAAACAAAGAGGAAGAGGATGAATAAAGCAATTGTTGTTGCTACTGAGAACGAAATGCATTTTACTTCCATATATTCTATGTGAATCGACAGGTAAAAGATATTGTTACATCAAGTTATTTTTTTATAGAAGAATTTCGTTTAGTGTAGGAAAAGCAACAAAATAATTGCATTGATCGATTGTAATATTATTTCAATTTATGAAATTTATTATAATAAAGCACAGTATTAAATTGGTTATGTAGTTGTAATGGCATGCATTAATTATTAATTCGTTGTATAATTGTATAGGTTAGGGCTACTGTTGGTTCTGACAAGCACCAATTATTAATACACATTGTATGTTATGGGTAGAAATAGTAAACTATGTGTACAAAGATATAAAAATAAATATCTAATAATACTGTGAAACAACGTATAAGTAGAAATTATTATTATGAGGTATAGTTTCGTTACAATAAGCTACTTTTATGTTAATTTTATTTAAATTTTATAAAGGTTATAAACATTTAGAAATAATAACCGATAAAGTTAATTAAATAAAAGATTTACCGATAGTTCTGATCATCTCCAGATCATCGATTTCGTATCTCTGCAGATCCTCCTGGGAGGATTCCTCATCCGACGTCGTTTCGCTCGACATCCTTGCGGAAGTGTAAACCGATACAGGAAGAAAAGAGAAGAAAAAGACGTCGAGTCGAAGGTGTGGATTTACTCGGTGTGTCCCATGCAGCACGTGGCGCCGGTTCAACGATCGGCGCGTGGTATTCTTAGAGACGTTGAGTCAAAACTGCGGTTTACACCGCTTTTTCCCTTGTAGCTTCTTTTTCCTGGTCCTATATACATGCACACGTGATAGTTGCTCTTTCGTCACACTCTCATAGGTTCTTCAACTCTGGAAAAATAAATGTCTCTCTCTTATTTTCTCTCATTTTTGTACCTCCCAAGTGGCACTTTCCCCATTTTTTTCTTTACGTGCGTGCGAGCGCGATTATTCCGATCGAGTCAATTTAAAGGGTTAACGAGCGTGATTTTTGTTGTGATTTTTGTCCGAGATTAGCTTCAACACCGTGTGATTATGCCCGTCTACTGTATTCTTCTTCTCTTTACCAAGAAATAAACAAAAAAATTGTTATTTTTCTATTTTAAAAGAAATGACGGATTATTTTCTCTCTTCACCCTGAACGTTTCTGGCGAACGTAATTTTCAATCGTGAAATTAGTCGATAACGTAGGAATCGAGCTATATTTTCCGAATATGTATTAGAACGTAACGAATGTTTCACTTCGAATACATCTATTGTAAAATACTATTGCGAAGATATTTAATTTTTCGAAAGAAACTATATCCTAAAAATTGATTATCATTTCTAAATAAATAAAGTACGTACTTTTGAAAACGATCGATAAATAAATTTTCATTACACGAAAATTCATATGACATCTTGAAAAATCGGAAAGTTTGCTCAACCGATTTCAAAATCAGCTGGATCTCGTATTGTTTATGGAGTTCCACATTTTACATGAAAATCATAACGTATCGCATAAATAATGGCAATTAAACGTCAATGTTTTAGATAAATACGAGTACTTTTATTATAGTGGCCTTATTCTATTTCCACTGAAACCTGTCCAATGTGTCAAAGCCGTTTATTTTGAATATGAAAGAAAACATTTACTAAAATGTTAAGTTGAAATTGTTGATTTTTCATAAAAAAAATTTTTTTGATATGTAAATAATAACAGGGATATATTTTTCAACTGTTATTAATCAACAATATATTTAGCAATACGAATTTGTGCAATGCTTGGTCTATTTTTAACGATTATTCCATAATTTTATTAAATATTTATTATATATATAATATGTGTGTGTGCGCGCGTGCGCGCGCGTGTGTGTGTGTGTGTGTGTGTACGTATGCATAAAATCTGTCGCAACTTTTCTTTCGTATGTATATTTATAATATTGAAGTAGCGCGAGTAAATCAACGCCAGCTACTTAGTTAGCTATGGAAACAAAATAAGGAAAAAAAAGTGAATATCTGAAATAGTAGCCTCGCGGTCTCGCAGAAATTAAAATTTTCTTGGAAAGTAATGAATATATCACTTTCGTACAAAAATAAATTTAAAAAATTGAAAGGGACTTCTTCTATTAACTAATATACATCAAAATCTAAGAAAAATATTAACTTTTTTTTTAATTTAAAGGTATAATATCAATTATTAGAACAAATGAACGTTCAATTAAACAACAAAAGTGAATAATTAAATTGAGTAACGCGAAAAAATTATAGAAACTCGATGGTTACTTACATAATAATGAAATAATGACAAAGTAGCACAGCACCATATGTCTCATAATCTCAAGATCATATCATTACTTCACATTCTCTTCCTTTCTATCATTATGTACATTTTTTTTATTAAATCTTATCTTATTGTGCGAAATAAGTTGTACGTATGCGCAATGCTATCTTTACCTTATAATTGACAGTAATTAATAATTGCATTTATAATAACTTAGTTTATTTATAAATGTAGATAAATGTCTGTATAATAATGATAAGAGGGGAAGGCCGTGTTGGCAATGAAAATAATTGAAAATCAATCAATTTCTCCGTATACACAAGAAGTTGTGCGATCGGTCAGTTTAAAGAGAAAGCTATTTTTCTACAGTTTCAACCGATTGTCCCACTAGCCTGCTCCAATAAGAAACCAGAATTTGAACTGTTACATTGTCAATTGTTCGTAAAATCTACTGCAATGTTTTCTTCTCTTATTGTCTCCGAGGTAAACGGTTATTTATCCGATATGGCAATTACACATTGTTAATGTACATTGACATTTGATATAACTAATTTTATTGATAAATTAAATATTAATAGTTAACATTTATTTCAGTTTGATACAAGTTATAAATTCTAAGATTACCAGTAGTTTGAACATATGCTTGTAATATTAATAACGATGTGATAAGCGAAACTATAAATCATTAATTATTTGGACACACGAATTATTATTTCTACTCACAAACAATCAGTAATTTACAGTTACCGTATCAATTTAATCAATAAATCGTAAAGAACAAATGAAAAGACCAAAGGATTTAAAGTGACAGCTACGATCAGCTGTTGTGACCAACGCATACGGAAATGATCTATGCCATCCGAGTAATCGTAGTAAAACCTTATTTACCTTTTTCTTGTGGATTTTGATAAATCGACGCCTTTGAATTTCGTTGTATCAAACAAAAAACCCAAAAACAGGTTGTAACGATAAGTAGCACAGGAAGTATTATCACCAGTATTTCGAAAGCGTATATCACAGTCCGTCACAGGTGGGATCACAAGTCTCCGTTGGAAATAGGAAAAAAAGTTAAATAAATTAAAAGAGGGAAAAAAGTATTTGGATGTCGAAAAACCGAGGGCCGCAAGAGCTCGAAAACTCCTTCCGTGATTCACGCGGCGAGCATCACGGAACTGAACCGCTGGTCGTCGCGAGATCTCAAAAGACTCTCTCCGTCCTTCTCGTATCCCCACTCGAGTTTGGCTCCGTCTCTCTTGTTCCTCTCACTCTCTCTCGCGCACCGCGACTTTTTCTCTTCGTCACTGCGGTTTCTCTTTCTTCGTATTCAGTATATACAACATACATTACGTGCTTTGTTATTTACAATTTTACTCTTTTTTTCGTTTATATATATATATTGTACACGTACGGCCCTTATTACCGATTTTATAGAAAAATAATTTATACTTTTCTAGTTTAAGATTATTCAACGTTTTCGTTCGATAAGATACACGTTGGGTAATATTATAATTACTCGTGAAGGCTGTTTCCCCTAGATTAGAAATGAAAGTGAGACTTTGCGTATATATATACGGTCGGTTTATTATAGAGTACATGTATACCGCGTTTATGCTCAGACGTATTAGTAAAACCATTGATTATTCTTGAAATTGACAAACGATGTGTTATTTATTCTTGTCGATACATTGTTTTGTGTGCATATCAAATATTTTTAATTATTTTAATGCTCAAAAATATGTAATAATTCGTATTTTTTTCAATGCAGATTAAATTTCTATTTTTTAAAACTACCGATACAAACTACCGAAAAATACCCTAACGTATTATCAATGATATACGCATCATTGTGCAATACCGACTTAAGTAACAATTTAATTTATTTAAGATTTACAATCTAAATATTTTATTTATCAATTAAGGTTTTTAATCTAATATATCTCTTTTTCTACAGTAGTAATTTACAATATTATTTTATACTAAATTTCTCTATTATATTTTAAAATTTCTCGGAATTACGAGAGATATTGTACGAAAAACAAAAAATGTATTCGTAAAACATAAACGAATCGTAGCGATTGAATGATTTAAAAGAAACAAAAATAAGCCTGATTTTCACAGTTCAAAGAATAATAAAATTGGAGTTGAAGATACACCTCGTTCCCTTGAGTATTTTTGACCCTATAAAATAAAGTTTCGTCTTACTATATTTTTATCTCATTTTTAATACACTTCTTTGTAAAACGCATCGTATTGTTGCGTATGGAGAAGGTGATAGGAGAGGACCGAATAAAAAATTGATCGGACGCCGGGACTCGAACCGAGGATCCGCGAGTTTCCAGTCACGAGACCTAACCACTAGGCCACCGTCCGCGATTACTTGTTGTAGTTGCATTCGTCATGATATTTCGCGTTTCGGTCATCCTACACCGTTCTCACACACGCGCCGATCCGCGCGTCGATGTTACGTACGTAACAGTATATAGATCATCAAAATGACATCTTTATATTTTTGGATTATTAATAATCAGTCTTTAAACGTCTAGTGCGTATTTTTATTACACGATGTTCAATATGTACGTGAATTAATAAAACTATAGTACTTCAATTTTAATAACACAAATTGTAATAATAAATAATGCTTATAATAATACTTAACATAATGAATTACATTAGATTCTTCATAAATTATACTTTCTACACTAAAATATTTTGTCAGTCCAAAAATTAGCATTAGATAATATTTTATTATTCGTGTCTGACTAAATACAACCGCTTTCTACTTACGATTATGATAAAAATATACAAGCTAATATAGAAAATTTTCCAAACGACTGCAAAATTTTAGTAAACAAATTTGATATTTATTAAAGATAGTGCCGCGCGTAAGTGTATTATAAATGAAAAACAAGCATTAATCATTAAAAAGTGTATTATACGTTTTTAAATGCTTTTTTCCAGTTAATTAAAACGATGACACGTTTGATAATTAAAACAATATTTTTAACGCAAGATTAAATAAATTTGTTGTCTCTAAATCTTGATTGCTTCTATGACTCTCTGGTGGCTCACTGTAGAAAGAAAAATAAGAGTTGCGCAATAAAAATATATTCTCCGTCGTTAATATCCTCCAATATGTACATGTATATATATATATACCATTCAGCGTCCATCGATCAAACGATCAAAACTTATACTTCTCTCTCTCTCTTTCTCTCTCATTCCGTTGAAATAACAATACTCATCCTAATCTACGTGTACGAAATACATCATATATACAAATTTGTTATCTGTACGTATACTTCTAACGATTCATTCACGGTCAAGATCCCATACGAAAAAAAAATAGTCATCTCTTTTTGTAGGACGGTATGACGTGTCTAATCTTGTAGATCCGATGAACGTTCGCCACGTGTCACGTGTATATATAGGTATGTACGTTGTATAATGATTGCTTTAAATTTATATAAAGGACCTCGCGTGGCGAAGAGCCGCGACACCGTTCGCGATGTCTAAATTGTTTATCGACGATCGCGCGCAACAAACCCTCAAGTTTTATATAAAGTGATGCTGCCTTCTGTATACATATATATATAATTTTTGGACGAACCCAGTACTGTTTCCGTAAGTTTTGGCTTATTTTCGCACTATACTGGCTAGGATCCAAGTGCACGCGTCGCGCGCTAACGTCACTCTCAAATCGTTGCTAAGAGTAATACTTGATTTTCCTATATATCGTGTATATATATATATGAACAAGGATTGAATTATTACTTTCATTGTATTTATGTTCGTGAGTTAAAAGCATTATGCTTGAACTTTTCAATAAACTTCATCTTGATATTTCTGTATATGTGTGATCTTCGTTTATTGGATAATTGCCGTTTACATATAGGTATAATATATTTTGTTGAAAATGATTTTTATAGATTTAGAATCAAAAAGAATATTGCGTTCGATGTTTCATATTTAATTTAATATATTTTTATCGAATTCAAGTATATTAGAGCATTGTAAAGAAATATTGGATTTATAAATTCTTGAAAAACGTTAAAGATTATAGAGATATTCTTTAATAAATAATTTTATATAGTGTTATGACATATTGATTTGTTCAATAATCCCCAGGGCTTAGTTGCTTTATTATTAAATCTTTTTTGCGAGACTTCGTATATTCTCTTCTGTTCTCCGAATCAATTTTTAATTTTTTTTTCTTTGTAAAAAAAATTTTTTTCGTAACTGCGAGTTTTCTTAATCCGAACCATATTTCTTATTATAACTAATTATCCGTTTCTTAAAATAAAGATTAAATGTATAACAATAATTATCCAGTAAAGCCTGATAAATCTATTTACCGTAATGAAGTAACGTAAAAAGATATTTTTTTTTAAATTTTATTCTCGAAACAAACGTGAATATCCATTTTTATTGTAGACAATACGTGGAACTACAAGCAACTTCGTGTTTAATTACCCAAACAGTTACACTTTATTATGACTTCGTAACACTGATTTAACTGTAGCATTTAAATTGAACAATTCAAATTTCAATTTTTAACCTAAATAAGTGTGTTTCGCGTCAAGTAATGATAAATTAACGTAATCGTACAAAATGTTAAATGGAGTAAAATTTAACATTAATTTTCTTAAAAGATCACTTTTCTCTTGCTATCCGTAAATACTTACTTGTAAAATTATAAATGAAGGTGAAGATTTTCTGACGGATGTACTTTAATGGTTACCTTCTCTTTTTTTTATATTTTTCTTTTTCTTGGTTTGTTTCTTTCTTTTGAAACTGGTCTTCACGCTCGCAATGTCCCGTTACTCTTTTTTTCGGTAATATATGATGCCATTACGCAGCTTTCTTTTACTTTAAAATTTTAGTTCTACTTTGTGTGTAACATTGTTTTATAAAGAAACAAAAAACGTTAAAACTGCGTTTCTTAATTTGTACTCGGGTGTATTTATCCATGATTTATAAAAGTATATACTATAATTCTTCCAGTTGTTTCTAGAAGGACGTGTTTACAATAATAAAAAATTTTATTATTTTCAAACGGTATACGCATATTGCAATTAAATTATATATAAAAACTATAAGGTAAACAATTGTTAAGTGGATTATATGTATATACCTTTTCAACTGCATAAATGACACTTTGTTGTAATTGTTACTCCCAATAATTAATTTAAGTAATAAGATGCGTTAATGAATTTACACTGATAATTATATCAGTTAATTCAATTATTCATTAAAATAAATGTAGCTAAATATGCATTATTCGTGCCTATTTTCTTCATTATTGTATTTAAAAGTTATTTTTAAATTGAAGTACCCCGTCAAATAAGCATTTAAATCGTAATAGCTGCAACATTATAATACACGACGTAAAAATTAATAAAGCGTAACAAATTTCAAATTGAATTCGCAGAATAATAAAAATGATTCATTTTTTCGCATGAAAACACAATAGAGTTTCTCAATATTCTTGACGTAACTGTTTGTATAAATAAAAATGTATACGTATACATATAAATATAACGCGTAATGTTAATAATTATATAATTTCAGTAAGGTAAAAAAGTGAAGTATTTAAAAACTGAACGATCGATCACTCATTGCGGCGTCTTTAAAAAATATATATATATATACCGGAGTATTTTGAATCGGAGCTAAAATCGATACATCATCTTACGTATTACACGATGGTATAATTACGTCATATTTGTAGATACACGATTGGTAGCAAGTAGCTGGTATACCATCGGATTCGCTACCGCTATCGAAATGCGATCGAGGCTCGCGATCCGCGACGTCGATTGTCCCTCGAGGTCTTGCACGCGAAGCGACTCGTTAGGACCCTCGGGTGCATTTCCGAGCGCGACCGTATCAGCGTACCGTGTGAACGTCGCCTAGGCGGCGGCTCACGCGCGCCGGAAATCGCGAAAAAATGCAGAGAGAGAGAGAGAGAGAGAGAGAAGGTCGCGGGACCCCGATAAGCCTTCCTCCGTCATGTGTAATTAAAGCATGAACTTAGAGTCGTTTATGAAAAAGCAATTGCACGTATATATATATGCACGTATAACACTCGGTGGTAGATTATAAAAAAAATTATATTTATTTTTCTCACTTTGTTGGTTACATATATATCCTATACGTATATTTAAGTTTATATTCTTTTGACTTACACGCGAGTTATTGATTTTCGAACGATCGCGCAAAATTATTTATCGACCTTGGGTCAATCCTTTTTCCACGAGTTTCACTTTTCTCTGGGGTTATATTTCCAAGATCCATATACATGTACATACCCTTTTCTCGAATTCTTAGATAATCTTTCACATCGATAAAACGACTCGCACTCTCATTTAGAATAAACAAAAATTACATAGTATATCAGCGCGTATGTACGATATACATATATTTACTGAATAATTAATGAATAATTAGTAGAAAAAGGTATTATATACTTAAATTTTAAATTTTTACGAGTTTATCATAAGTTTCAATTTATACAATTAATCCTGCAGAAATATATATAAGTACTTCGGTACGATTTCCGTATATGTATATGCATGGATGTGTGTACCGATATCTACCCACGGTAACTCATCCGAGGCAGTTTACGATATCGTACTAAAATTTGTAAGAATATTTTCCCAGACGCGAGTAATTATTTACTACTCATCCTATATGTATTAGATATTGCGGTGTAGGATCAGAAACACTCGATTCTTTTACCGCGAGAGGTAGAAAAAGTTTTCCCTTCATAAACTGTAAATTTAATTAAGATTGTTCGTTATAAATATATTGCATATCAATACTTAAAAATACCATTTTTATCATTTAAAATACATAAATATATATATAAGCACATTTTATATACACTAAGTGTATACGGGTATAGACAGTATTAACCGTTATCTTAATCGTATATAGATGCATTTCGGTTCGTATAGAATTCACTCACTTACGAGGTAATTAATTTTTTAAACCAATTTTCTATAGCTTATGGTTTTTTGTAAACTTATACCGAGATCCAAACTGTATATAATAACGAAATACAGATGATACATTTAACGATAATATTGTCTTATTACACTAAATACCTATAATCGTTTTACTGTTTATAATCTCCTAATGATATTTTAATTTTCCGCAAGTGGCTTTTTGCGGAAATCTCGAACGTTTTGCGATTAGTTATGGAGTTAAAGAGTCATGAGATCGTTCTCACACATAAAGGCGTATCTCAGCCAAAATAAACAGGAAAACTAAATTCTAGAGCCTCTCTCATCATAACTGACGTCTCGTATAAATGTAACTGTTTCTGCAAAAAAAAACTAAAGGTCAGTATTAGAACGTATAATAAACCTTTATAATTATAACCCTTCTTATTTTTAATTTTCACCCTTTAATAAATTATATTTGTTTACGAAATTAATTGTGCGTTCGCGGAAACTTTTAACGAGATAATATATCCAACCAAACTTTTCTTGTCAATTTTCTAAATTATTCGTATCAAATGCAAATAACTTATCTTGAAAAAGCAATGGATATACTATATAGCCATTAATATCGAAACCTATGGATATTACGTAAATTTAAATAAATTCCAAACTTTTGCACAGTTAGCATAATGTACGACTAAACTCGACGTTCAATATATCTATTGAAATTGATACACCGTGCATATATTAACAGGATAATTTTAACCAAAAATCTCGAAACCTCTAACACCCATAATATCTTGATAAGTAACATAATATTTAAATGTTTGTTAAACGACCTACATAAGTATGTTAATATAATCAATGAGCCATGAGAAAGAGATCAAACGAGTTCAAATCCATTACTCAGACGATCGTCTGTACAGCACCTCGCGCAAAGTAACGATCTACACACATATGGACCCACACACGGAGAAACAGAGAGACACATATATGTATATATATATATACCGAGTATAGTTGTGTGTGAAAGTATCGCACGATTATGCCTAGTAATTACCGTCGATTACAAGTGACACCTCTCTCTCTCTTTCTATCTCTTTCACTCCCTTTCTCCCTCGCGGTTTTTGCGCGTGTATCTCATTCCACGCGGAACCCATTGACCTCCACGTTCTATCACGCCATGGAAATATGTTTTGCGGCAAATGGACATTACTGCGCCATGTATTTTTACCTATTCCTGTCCTACATATCCACTTAAGGTAAATTTTTTTTCCCTTCCTCGTTAAATAATTTCATGTAATTTCAAACTATTTAAAACACGCATTTCAACCCGTGTATCACGCGCGTTTGTGTTTTTAAATGTTGATCCAATTTTTTTTTATGAAATTCTAGCTTTCGTTGGAATAAGCTATTTTGCAAGAAAATTATTTAGAAAAAACTCGTATAAAAATACGACTTTTTTTTAATGATTTTAAGTTTTTGTTTTAGTTTGAACGTAAGATTACAATTCAAGAATGTAAGATAAAAATAAGATACATTATGTTAGTTTACGTAGAAGTTATTTGTATATAATGTCTTATTTCCGTTTTACTACTGTAACGAATTGATGGTTTATAGGTCAGTAATCCATTTGAAGCACGTAATTATATAAATAGATGATATAAAGATAGGTAAAAAGAATAAAGTGTTAAAAGTAAAAGAAGTGTGTGTAAAAAGAACGCTTAAATTAACTGTTGTCGGGCCGGTATGTAATATATATATCCGAGAAAAAAAGGTGATACTAAAAAAATAGAAGTAACCCCCGCAGTATAAAATAAAAATGTTGGGTAAGAGGAAAGGTGAAGGTATAGTCTCGAGGAGATCTCTCGATGTTGGGTCTGGCTTGAACCTCGGGGAACCCGTGGGACCTTAGCCCCTGTCTGCTGCGTAAAGTAATTACCCCCTTGGCAAGTTGTGTACACGCCCGTATAGACATATACCTTCTCCACGTCGTGTACGTACGTAACCGTGTAGTTTGCTGCCGTACCTTGACACTTTTTCCCCTGTCATTCGGGCATTCGGAGAGCTAGCTCGAGCACCTCACGAACTGCGCTTAGGAATTCACGCTCGCGCTGCAGAGAGAAAGAGAGAGCAATGGCCGATCCACTTGCCCGGTTAACGAGAACAAGCTACATTCTGATGGCTTCCCTTCCCTTCCTCTCTCTCTCTCTCTCTCTGTCTAGATTCTCTTTGGCTTTTCTTTGGCTATACGAAGAGGGCTGCGCTCCGTTAGACGATGACTTTTCATGCTCGATGACAAGGCTGATATTCTAATGTCGTCCTATTGATTTCTACCACGTATATAGGTAGGTACATCGGGCTCAGGTGGCTCTTATTATTCGGGTAATGACGCTCGTAATGACGATTACGTCGCGAGGGAGGATTTAACTTGGGAGGAGATCGACGCTCCTCGATTTCTTCTTCTCTGTACTTCTTATTCCCTTCGAGCATAATGATGCTTTTCAATTTGCTTTGTTGTATCTATTTTAATTTATTTCTAAGTCGTTAGTCAATCGAGTCGTACATACTTAGTAGACGTGAACGATCAACAAATATTATAATAAATATTTATAAGTAACCAAAAATGAATAATTAATCATCCAAAACAACGAACCTCTATAAATCAAACACTCGATAACGCGTTCAAAAGATCATCAAAATTTTCTGTATTTTTCTTTTATCTAAGAAATTACCAGTTGTTATTCCGAAGTAATAATTCGTCCAATTTGCATAATGATAGTTTGATCGCACTTGGAATAATTACCAATTTATTTATAATTTATTCTTATTAATTACGTTCATTCAATCACACACCAGTACAAACAACGGAAAAACAAAGATCTGTAAGCGCGCTATCGTTCTATACGAGTGGCGTACAATAAAACAAAGTATCGCTTCATCATTACGTCTAAAAATATTACATAATTTATGAAGATGATTATGTATTTTATTATGTGATGAGCATTAACATACGTTTCGGAGCGCGGAGCGTTTGCCAAGTCACAATAGAAGAAAAAGTAAATGAAAATTTTCACCGCAACGAACCGCCCACGTGTGCTGTGTGTTGGCTGGCGTACGTTGATTTCGTCTAACGGTACTACGAAGCAAAAGTTGGCAGGTGATTAAAACGACCCGCAGCAAAATAACGTCAACTTTATCTACTTTCGATTAGACGTTCTTATACACACGCTTTTCTTTTCACTCAAATTAGAAGCATCGTTTATATATACACACGACGACGCGTATACAGACACAGAAAAAGAGGAAGTATTACGTGAAAAAAAACAATAAGGAAAAATAAAATTTCGACAAAGAAAGGAAAAAGTCGCGGGTGTTGATAAAGAGAAACAAAAGAGAGACGGAAGGTAGGTTCATTTTTATGCAACGGATGATTTTACCGAGTAAATGATTCATGCTCGGTATGAAGGTGGAAGTATAAAAAAAATGCGGGTAAGGCCGTGTCCTGGCCGATAGGTACACGTACGGTACGCGCGTAACTTATTGTCGTGTATATACGTATATCGAAGTTAGCTCACTGGATAGTTTTCGCTCGCGTAACCCGTTGCAACATCTGATAAAATTCAATATTCAAATCAATTTAACGGGACGAGACGGACAGGAGAGAAAGCGAGATTGGATTTCATGGTTGACCGCACTCGAGGAAAACTTATACGACAAATGGCTAAATAATACTTATAGGGACGTGATATACCAGAGCGTTAAAAGGGCAACGCATTGCCCGTGATCTATATACAACTCTATTGTAACCTGCGCTTTGTCGCGAGAAATCGTGCGGTGCAACAATCGATCGAGTATATCATTTGTGACAAGTTTGATTTAACTTTTTTTTTTTCTCTTAGTTATGCGAATCGACCTTACGAGTTGTTTTATTGAAGAAACATTTTCTAAATTGATTCGATTGCATCACTTAAAATTATTGAGCTGTTTTTATAATTGAAAGTTTATCATCATTATTAAATATTCGAACGGAAACATTAAAATATAACTTTTTATATTTATCACTCAAAGATGTTTTACCTATATTTAAAAAGAAAAAAATTGTATTCCATTTAAAACTTGTGTATTTATTTTGTATAAGGTATTACATCAAAATGATTGCTACTGGTAATATATTACAAAACTCAGTCAGTTTGTTATTCATGAACACGAAGTCATTTATTTACATCATTTTAGTTGTCACCGTGCGTACAAATCCATTATTCTGACCGTTTATTAGATATAAGTATATATAATAACTTATTTAATATACACTATTTAATGCAGTAAAACATTGTAATTAACATTTTAACAAAAAGTCTAAAACCTTAACGATATTGTAATAGCAACATCCACAATTGTATTATTGTATTAAACGATTTAAATATTATATAATAATGACACTCTGATGATTTTAATAAATATAAACATAAAGTTTATTAAGTGTAGTACAATTATTGAAAGTTGAAAAAGTTTATTACGCGATATTCTACTTGACTATTAGGATTACATTTGACCACATTAAATGATATCGAGTTGTGTTTCAGATTAACCGGTTTTTGAAGAAAAAAAGATATTTCCAACACTTGTCCATTGGAATCGGCAACCAAAGGAAGTAAAGGAAATTACGAGGAAGCTATTACAGCATTAAAATTGTACGATGATACAATATTTGCGTTTTTTTGAATTCCACTATGTTTACGTGTTAAAAAAATTACATATTAAATAATAATCAATGGGATAAGTCTCTGCAACTATTATAATAGTTAATTCAAGTTCGATGAAATAATTTGTGAAAATTTGAAAGAAGTAAACAATTCAATGATTCGAAACTTTTTGTAAAGTTAGAGTTACAACCCACATGTTTTATTTCTTGTATAGAGACAAGAAATGAAACAGTTGGTTCATCGTCAGTATCAAAAGTAACACATCACTCGAAGCCAGTATATCGTTAGCCTAATTAAGCAAAACAATCACGAAAATTGAAACCGGTTAAAAAAAAAAGAGAGAAAGAAAAGCATACCTGTGTAAATTCCAGCGTTCTCGAAGTATTCTCCATGCCGGTCAAGTTGAATTTGAAAAGGGTTTACGTGTATTCCTATATACATATACATACGTTTTATAAAATCGCGTGCACTCGCGTTCCCAGGGGCGAGGAGTTCTCGTTCCGCTCGTCTTTCCCGTCGACTTTCCGCGTGCTCCCACGGATCACCGCTTCCGGTATCTCTCTCAACGTCCCCCTCCCCCCATTACTCTAACATCCGCCCTCCTTGATTTTCCGAAAATCCAAGCTCTCTTTTTCGCACCTGCCCTCTCCTTCGCCCTCTTTCCTGGATTTCGTATAAACGTTTACTCTTTTCTGGAAATTTATGGTAATTAGAGGTGCACGGTGTATCGAGCCGCACCGTTACACTAGAGGGTTGGTATGCTTATTTTTATAAGAAGGGGATTCGATGTAACGTTTGTATAGGTATACCTATATATATATATATATATATCTTTTTCACCGGATGGAATGTGTGTTTTATGGGGAATGTACCTTTTTCTTAGTTTATTCGGAAGTTGTTTAACAGCCATTCGTTTCTATACGCAACTATTCAGATAATTGTTAAAATATTTTACCGGGTATTAAAATAATTAAGTATCGTTTCTTCTGAATTTAATAAAGCTCGAGCACGACGCAAATCCAGTCGAGTGTAAAAGTATACAAAGAAATACAAAATCACCCAATGACAAATTTAATTGCACGTTTGAACAGAAAATAGAATTCCGAGTGGTACAGACGCAGAGAAGTATTGCTTTAACAAATACTGCAAAAAGGAACAAAAAGAATATGAACATTTTAAACACGAGTTAAGCAACTGAAACAAGTAGTAAAAATAAAGATTATGCAGATTCCGGTAAAGCTCGGATATTACTATAAAGAATAAAGAACAATAGCAGTTTAAACAATACTTCAGGCAAATTAATTGAGACAACGACTTTTACTGCGTATTTACACGAGTTTTTGTTCGACCTATAACGAAAGTCGACCTACAACGAAAATCGTACCGGGTAAAAATGTAGTTAATCAAATGGTAATGATGTTACGTGCGATCCGGTTCCCTTTCAACCAAACCTCAACCCTTGCACGGTATGAAAATAAAAAGTGAAGGAAAAGAAACGAGGGTCCCACAATTCGTTGGATACACGAACAGGTTGGCTCGGATGACGCCTCTGCATAATGAAATTCATTATTTAAAAACGAGTAGCAAGTGCCTCTCGCACGGATCAGAGGAGTCGCCGCGCTAAGGGGGAGGGGAGCAAACCGGAAGTGCCGCTTTCTGCCCTGGTGCTCGCGAACAATGAGATCGCTAGCGAGCAAACTGCACGAGGAGGGAGTGAGAGATACTATACTTAACCGTGTACTCCGAGTTTTACGCGCGCGCGCGTGTGTGTGTGTGTGTGTCCGCGCGTTTACGTGTGTACATATATATACGTATACAAATATTTTTTTCATTCCATTTTCATTCTCCTTTTTTTTCAATCGACATTAACCTTGAGGTTCAACGTCGATCCTGTGTGCCTTGCAGGTGTTTTCTGTGTTGTATAGCGTAATTTATTGCGTTGGAAAATTATAGAATGATATTTTTCAGCTCGTCGGTTCTCGCGAATCTAGATAAGCTCGTGGGTTGGCGTATGCGCTTGTACCGCTGTGTTTTATTATAGAAATAATCTTAGAGTCGTTCGTATGGTATATACCCTACGTGTGTTTCAGCCTTTTTATCTTATGGTCACCCGAGTAACAGATTTTTTTTTTCTTATTTTTCGATTCGCCCGATCGGGGACGGGACGTTTCCATTGACCATAATTTAGCGGTTTACCCGAACGATTTGCTCTTTTAAAATGTGTATATGCGTCTATCTTATACTTTCGTTCGAGTTCAATCCTACGGCCGGTCAAATTATTGCGCCGTGTATCCTATTATATTTCGTAATGCATATGAAAAGTCTACATTTCAGATAAAGTAGATAAATACTTCAAGAAATAATGCATTTATTGAACATTTTACACGCTTCATTTCTTTTCAATGATCCGTGCGTGGATAATTTTTTGTTTGATTATTAATTTATTACAACTGTCTGACCAAATCATAGTTCTATTCTACTGATGTATATATATACATCATGTCGTTATCATGTAGTTTCGCTTAATGATTCATTTTGTAGTAAAAATTTACAATTATCCAAGTCCTCCAATTAATATAATTTTAGCAAGATTTATAAATTGATTATTGCTAAATCTGTAATTTTAATCTTTATTCGTCATTGATTTTATTGTGACATAAAATTACAATTTCCTTCTATTCAAATGCGTTGAAATAGTTTGAAATTCTATTTTAATCTTCTATACTTCTAAATATAGAATACACATCCGGGAAGTGTCAAAATTGCTTGGGCAAGAAACTATTGTCATTTATTTGCCATTATTTCCATTATCTTTGAGATACGAATTTTCGGGACTCTAAAATATATTTCTAAACATTACGATTTTTTTTTGGAAATGGATAGTAATTTTGTTATTTTTGGCCAATATTTTTTTGTTTAATAAATAAATAGAAATTTAAAGATTCTGTAATTAATCGCTTTAACAATAATTGTGGTTCATCAAAAGCTATCATAATTAATTTACAAGATAAATAATTTAAAAAAATAGTGTTGATAAATTAAATTTAAGTTAAATATAGGGCAAGTATACATTTCGTAAAATGAATAAATCCAATTGTATCGCATCGCGCTATTTGAATAACAATTAATACTTGATGTTAGAATTGTAAAAAATTTTTACAACGGATTTTTCTCCGAAAAATCATTATTCTCGAGTCAGTTACAAAAGTACGAAGAATAGAAAAGAAGAAAACCGAAGAGTCGGAATGATAATAATAATGAGTAATAAATTTAATCACGACCTTGTTAAGAAACCTCATCTAAACGAACTCGCGTGAATGAAAGACGAACTCACCTCGTAAATCTCAAAATAGCACGCGAAAATAACGACTTAGCGTGGCTTTGTCCGTCGGAACTTGTTGTCGTCTGCACACACATAATTGCGCGCGGGAATCTACTCGAGCAGCAACAGGTGTGATGCAACAAGTAATCAATTGACTCTCAATAGACATGCGTATACGCGACTCGGTACTCGCAGTTTCGTCGAATTTACGATCGATCGAAAGACGAATAAGCCGCTAGACGTATACAACTTATACATTTTTTTTATTCGACTCTTTTGCTATTCTCCCTCTCTCGCATTGTAGCTTTTGCTCGTTGCGCTAATCAAGTCGCGGGAGCTACGATTTTCCCAAACGATAAAGGGTACAATGAACTTAAATCTAAGGGATGGTATCTTGTACATTTTCACGGAATTCTTTAATTATCTTTTTTTTCTCGAGGATCACTGTCTGAGAAGTTCACGCACACGCATATAGTAACATTAAATTTATATCGTAATTTGTTAACTTGAGTTAGAATTTACATTGGATTGTTTCTTACTCTCTCCTAGGTTTTATAAATAATTACGTTATTATAAAGGAATGTATCAATCTGATGGGAATCCAGTTGGTAATATTGAAAATTGCTTGTTAAATTATCTACCTGTTCACTAAGACGTTTCAAAGTAAAGTTTGAATTTATCATTTAATATTGCCAATATATTATAATAAGAAATTAAATTTCTTAAAAACATCCCAATAGTATATTATGCGTAAACTAAAATAACTGTACATACTTTCCGCGCTTAATAATTATTTATATTTAACGAAAATTAAATTGAATTTACCTAAAAATTAAGTTAAATTTAGTGTGCTACACGTTCAAACGTTAACTTAACGAGTCATTGTACGTATATATATATACTCGGGTGAAAGAAAATGAAGCTTAAACTCTCTAAAAGGAGTAAAGATTAACTCTCTCGAGTAGTTTCCCACTTGCGCGCATGAAAATCATCGAGTGTCACGTTTCCGCTGGGTCATGTTTCCCTGCGTTTGACTTACGATCCGTATTCACTAATCTCCATCGTATATATATATACATCTCCAGAGGTGTACAAGAGAGTCGCGGAGCCGCAAAAGAAAAGGAAGAAGGGATGCTCGTTTGCGCGACAGGTGCGATGCGTTCGACTGTACCACATGTGTGTCGCAAATCGGTTATGCACTTTTTCCCTCGTTAGGTGTGTATACGTACACATACACATACACATACACACGTACATACACACCGGAGCTCCTGAAAAGGGCTATAGAGCATAATTTTACGTCGGTAGCTTTTACTATAAGGCGCCCCTTTTTTCAGTCCAACTATTACGAGTCGATGTTACGCACGATTAATGATAAGTTACCGTGTGATTTATCGAGCTGCTCTTAAGATTTTATAGCCACCGCGTATTTAGCCTCCTGGTGTACACACACACATACACACACACATATATATATATATATATATATGGATACATGCGCGTATACGCCGAGGATTTTGTCGGAAAAGTGATAATTTTCAAATTGAATCACCGATTTTTTACCCTTTAAGGATCACGCGTATCACGGGACGTTAGTTACGAGATAACCAAAATTAACATACGACTCGCTAAGTTGTATACGGTAGATAATTAATTATAAATCGATATATTTATTGTGGGAAATATTATTTACGAGAATTATGGAGATATATATGTAAGGATGTGTGATTACGTTGCATAATCGTATTTATAAATCCAAGTTGTTGCAATTTATTTTCTCGTAGTGCACGTATTATATACTGCTGGTGATATTATTTTAAATGATACGCGCAATTCTAGACATTACTGTCAATTATATTAAAATACATGCCGAAGTACCAATAATATTGTAGCAAATGTGAATTTTAACACAAGGAGTTGAGTTCGATGTATATAGCTTCTTACACATTATTTAAAAGAGAAATCTATCCGATGCTTATTGCGTCATTTATCATAATAATGGAAAATAATAAATAAATATTAATATAAATAATGGTGTCGTAAATCAATTACACGCGGTATTGCACTGTAATATTATTATCATTTGAGTATATAAAATGAGTACATGTAGTCATAATTCAATAATTAATTAGATAATTGTAATTATTTGATTTTATTGTTATTAAACATATTAAACTTGTCATGTGAATTATATTTAAATATATAAGTTTTGCATGTAGCACTCGAATGCGATTAACTATCGAAGTTTCATTCAATACAACATAACACATTTGACGCATGTAAAAATATCAATTCGCAAAGTTCAATCAACTTTTATAAACTAGTTAACGACACATGTGTATACCGAAAGTCCGTTATACTCAACTGTTATATCATTGTACAATACTAACTTCTATGTACTTAAGGAGACCAGTCGGTGTTAAAATCAAAAAAAAGCTATTCAATATTAACAATTAATAATTCTTTTCATAACGATTGAAAACATTTCTTAATTTTTTAAACAAGATATATTATAATTAATTTTTATTTTAAATTTTTTGACCAATTTACATGTAACAAAACTATATTAATTAATTATGAGTCTCCGTACTCTGATTATTTTCCATAATGGACTTACCGCAGGAATATCTCTGGATGCACTTCAATAGTTTGAATAGGCTGAAATTTTAACAGACCGTGTTAATATTGTAATAAAAAAAATATTCTTACCAAATTATTTAAAAAATTGTGTAAAAAGCAGCTAAATAATTTTTTTAATTAAACATTTAAATTTCTAAGTTATGAATGAATGATGAAATTTAAAAGTTACTGTTCTAATTATCAGCCTATTCGATGGTTTGGTTTCTGCGATATCCTTCATTCATTATGGAAAAGTTCATTATGGAAAAAATAAGAGTACGGAGTCTCATAATTAATTAAAATAGTTGTGTGACATATAAATTGGCCAAAAAATGAAAGTTAATAATAATACAATTTGTTTAAAAAATTAAGAAATATTTTCAATTGTTATGAAAAGTTTTATTAGTTGTTAACATTGAATAACTTTTTTTTCAATTTTAACACTGACTGGTCCCATTAAACAATTGCAATATATACAAAGTAAAAGAAAGAGAGAAAATATAAACGTATATATATAAACTCGCAAGTATGATCTGGCTCACACATATTCTTATACATTTTATCTTCTTTCCTTTGTTTGGCTCAGTGCAACTGATTTTGTAACGCGAGATGCTATAATTCAACCGTTTTCATATTTACACGTACAGTTTCGGAACGTATACAGGGAGTTCTAAAACATATTGCTCGCGAGTCAAGAGAGTTTATTTATTACGATGTATTTGTAACATTTGATACGATACGTTAGATTTATAATAATTATCAAGTTATTTCAAAATTTTATCGTTAGTTAATTGCACAATTAAAGGGCATTGTGGTGTTTTGTAATTACCACCTGTGTGGTATACGATTGTACGTACACATCTCTCTAACCTGCAATTACCTGGTGGAGTATAATTCACTTTGAGCTCTAAAAATTTGACCTTAGTTACACTCCGAATTAAAGTAAAAGATCGTTATCTCGATCGTTAACATAATAAGAATATCAAACGAGTCTTTACTTCCTACATCAAACATTTTGCTAGTTCAATTAGTTTTAAAATTATATTTAATTATCTACGTTATTTTGTATACGGTTCCCCGGACAAATATAGAAAATGCCTATTAAAGAACTGAATGACAAATCTTATATCCGGCTAATTTTTTATATAACAATAATCGTTTGACATATATTATATACCATCTTTACGCGTTGTATTATTAACAAAAAATGAAAATCTCGATACCCTAAGGAATATACATACGTAATCGTTATCTCGTTCTGATAAATATATTTCTTAAATTACACTTTCATATAGGTTTACGTACTGCATATTGAACAAAACGAGAAGCAAATAAAATCCACGAATTAATCGAAATATATATTTATGCGTAAGTACGGGTTGAATTAGATAAAAATGATCTCGTATACCAAAAGGACTAAGATATACATATACATACATATCGAACGGATGAAGAAAAATTAGCGTATAGAAAATATAAGGTGTTCAATCGCGGAAACTCCCTTTAATCGTTGAGTTGTGCGGTATACGTCGAAGAGCCACGTCTACATACACCTGCGATTACGCTCACTCGCACCTGAATTCAAAGCCTACTCGCTGTTAGTATTTTCCCAGAAAAGAGGAACCCGCTCGTATAAGAGAGTAGGGGTAATACACACACACACACACACATGGAAGAAAGCTTGGTTGGTGAACCGCGCTCTGCGAACGTTGAACTTCGCGCGAGAGAGTCGAGTTCAGAGCGATTCGGTCATCGGCGACCAAGCGAGCACAAGCACCGTCATAAACTCGGCTCTTTCTCTCTCTCTCTCTCTCTTTGCGTATATGTATGCGAACACGTAGGCTCATCCGTTCTCGCTAGACGTGATACTCTTGTACCATCTAAACCAAGGCTCTTTTTCCTATGGTGTACGTTTGATACGAACTTTTTTTTATCTTCTCGACAAGACGGTTCAATTTTTTTTTAAACCTTTTCAAATTTGTTTATTGCAATATTGTACACTATTTTTATACAATTCTGACGAGTTGTGATAAATTTCTTCTCGTGTTTAACTAAAATTTGGGACCTCAGACGACTATTTAGGACGTGAGAGTTTAAATTTGCAGTTTTTATTATCACTTAAATGTGTGTTTCATACAAATCCTTTTTAGAATTATAGCGTACTTAATGCACTATTTGGTTATGAAAAAGTGTGTGCGGTCTTGCGATAATAAATATGCGATTAACAAAGTTTTATTTATCGTGTACTTAAAATCTATTCAATCATAAAAATAATTAATTTTTATAATTATTATTGTGTTTGAGAGACTGCAATAAACTATTTTAACCGTGCAATTAATTGTAATTTATTAATTTTCGTACTTGATTACAGTTACTTAGTAATAATTAAGATGTGCTTAATAATTCTCCAATATAAGTTGTTTAATTAAATACTCAAAAATTTATAATTTCATTATCTGCATTTAGAACTAAACTTTTAATACTGTATTTTGTTTAAATTTAAATACTGTACTTGATATTTTATTATTATATAACAACAAAAATATAAAACCGTTGTACCTCCTTGCAGACAATTCCTAATATTTTAATATTTTAATACGTACTATACCGTTTAAAATATCCTAAAATTTTCGAGATCACATGTCACCAGTAGCATTGAACCAATTATACGATAAATAATGTTGAAATTACATCTATTTGGTTGATGGTACAAAAGTAGACCACGTCTTCTTTTACTCTTTGTCTTATTTCTTATGTCCTCAGATTTTTTAAAGTTCGTTCCTCTTCCGCGATTCCCCGCAGAGACGGGAATCGTCTCTCATGCCTCTTTTCCTGCTTCTTCTTCAATTTTTTTTATTCTTTCTCTCGACTTACAGATCTTTTTTTTGTGTAAGACGGCCGTTTTTATTCACCTTTTTATTACTGGGCATCAAGTTGCTCGAAACGACGTGACGAGACCCAAGACCAGTAGTGGCAGTGGATGCGTTGCTGAAAAGAATAAAAATTATATAGTTACCTTTTTTCACAAAAAAAAACGAAGAATAAAAAAACGATGCTAAGTTATCTTGTAGGTTCTTTGCTCCCAAATTAATAATGGCATTATCACAAAAAAAACCATACAGACATATTTTAGTACGTGTATAATTAGCGGTACAATGTTAATTTACATGTGATTTATCATTGAGCTGATTAAACATCGTTGTAAATTAGATAATAAATGTCAAACGCTTATTTATAACATAATTAGTTTTAAATCTCCATAAAAAAAAATTCAGTTTTATATATATAGCGCACTATACGCAGATAAAAATAATGAATACCATGTAATTTTGATGAGCACGTAATTAATCAATGTAATATACATTTAACGAATATTTTTGCATACATTTAATTCGATAAATATTTAACAATACTAATCCACATCAAATGAAAAAGTATCGAGAATGGCAAAACTCGTTAAAGGTGCGGAGCGATAAGAGAAAAAGCATTTAACTCACCTCATGGTAGTACACGTATGTATGTATATATACACACATACACGTACACACGAGAAGGACCCAGACGATCGAATTATTAGACGTAAGGTTTGACAATGGTCTTCTATCCGATTACCAATCTTATTTTCTCTGTATAATACAAAGTCCCACTTTCTTGGTCATAGAAAAACTTACCCTGCGAGTCTCCTTTTTCCATTAGGTATAAGCCATAAAATTCGAAAGAGAAAGATAGATGAAGTTTATGAATTCGGAAAACTCGTTGAACGGTCCGTGGAAAACTGTAAGCGCAGCTCACGCAAACCCTGTTAAACTCATGTTTACGATTGGCTTTTTGCGCGCTTTTTCATCCGTTTGCCGGCACACGAGGATCAATTAAATAGTGTTTAGAATGCTGTTGGATTTTTCTTAACTACAGTTTACTCCCTGTTGGTCGTATATATACATTCATATACGCTATATATGTATGTGCACGTGTGTGTGTGTGTGTGTGCGCGCGTGTGTTTGTGTGCGTATTCCCCCTGGGGATTGTAAAAGAATCGAGGAAGACCAACTTTACAATTGACTCTATAATGCACATTCTTTCATCGAATCTGGGTTATACATATATATATATATATGTGTGTGTGTATATATATATATATATATCGACGGCGGCGGCGCGACTCAAATAAAAAAGAAAAAAAACGTAACGTACGGTTTTCTTTTTCTAAATTACATTATATTTGCAAGGCGATTATTCTAAATTGTAATATCGTTACAGAATCCTTGACATACAGTAATAAAACAAAGTGGTGAGAGAGAGAGAGAGAGAGAGAGAGAGAGAGAGAGAGAGAAAGGAGCGACTTCGTAGAAACAAGCGTGTTTCTAAATAATATATTTACTCTCTTGTGAACATGTCTTACAGGTGAATGACTCGTAAGTCTGTTTTCTTTCGAGGTATTCTAATTTCCACGTGCTGTTTCACAGGCGAATTTATACTTTAATGTACAGTTCGTCCGAGCGGAGTGTTGGTACATATAATGGAAATATGTTAAATCCGGTAGTTTCGTTGTTGTTGCCGGTGTAGCCGGACGCTGTGTATGACACGGGAGTTCCACGGGCCTGTTGCTAAATTCCCCCGTGAATTCTTCCAGTGCCATTGACAGAATCCAAGCTAGATGACTTTTTTCGTTCCTTCGTTCGACTATTAACCTCCTTCATCATTATATTAACTCTTCTTTTACGCCCGTACAGCTTGCAACGGTCTTTTCTCGTACAAGACAAATTTTGTTAATTGCTAGGCGATATTCCTGAAAGAAACGTGACGAGAGAAAAAAAAATAATTTATAAACTGCAGTCAATTTAAATTTATTTCTTTATACACGTAACTGTTTATACAGTAACACCTATTATTATCTCGAATACGGTTATTTATACGTTTCTTTTTTCCTTTACGTCTGCGTGTTCGTAAAACTCTGTTTTATTTCGTCTACGATAAATCTCGAGGTGTATAAGTGAAATAAATCATTGACTAGAAATCTGAAAAAAAAATAGTTATTCGACAAAAGTGCAAAGCATTGGCGGTATACGGTGTACGTAAGAACATGAGGATAAAAATATGTGTATTTGTATCGATAAAACGTAACGTACACGCTCACGAGGTCCCTTTATAATTTCCAAATTTAACCTGTCTCTCACGGCGCGCGACATCGGCTACGAACTTTTGGACAATTATTCCAATTACATCGTCAAAGGAAAAACTTGTTTATTTTAGACCACTCGCACGAAAAAAAAAACAGAGCGTGCTTTCTCACGGAAATAATTAAAATAATTGCTTCAGATGTGTTGCACTGGCAAAGATAATAACAATAACAACGATACGATGATAAAGAAAAAAAGTTAAAAATTTAAGGTAGCATAAAGTCCATCGACGGTCGGTCACACGATATTAAACTGCGTGTGTGTACGTACATTTTGTGTATATATATGTAGTTAACCGAGCCTAAGGCTCTTTAAACGCATTCACACGTTCATTACAGAAAGTAAGCAAGTCTCGCGAACGAGACGATAGTCTTTTTTGATTAACTTACCCCTACTCTAAATATTTTTCCTCCTTATCCTTATCAAAGCATCAGAGATAAAGGATAAGAGGTTCCTCTCATCCAAACTCGGACTTTAAAACGTATAAGCGACCCAGATTATCCAGATAAACGAAGAAGTCAAGCGTCCGAATCATCAAGCTGCGGGATCTAGAAAAAGCACGATTCCGCGCACGAAATGAAGAAGTTAACCCCGCGAGTTTTATACAAGAAGGAGAGGACGTATATAAAAGGTGAAAAAGAAGAAGAAGAAGAAGACGAAGAAGAAGACGAAGATGAAGAAGAAGAAGAAGTAACCTCCCCAGTGATGGACGAAGTGGAAATTTCTCATGGGTAGCCGCGCTACGGTGCATAGACGCGCCAGTCACTCAGGAATGCGTCTCTCTCCCTCTCTTTCTTTTTCTCTCTTTCTTTTACTCGTCGCGACTGATTGGGGGGTTGAAGGGAGAAGACGAGCAGGAGACGAGAAGAAATAGAAGAGAAAGAAAAATGATGGGAAAAACTGAGAGGGGAATAGAATAAAAAAGACTATTAGTCGGTGAATGGATGAGAAAGAGAGAAAGAGAGAAAGAGGGAAAGAGGGGGAGTGAGAGAAAAGCGAATAAATGGTACGGTTGAAAGATTTCTAGTTATATTTCTTCCGGTGTTACACGTTTCGTGTGAAATGTCTTTCGTTAGTCTTCCATCTTTGGATAATCATCGAGCAAGAGGGTCCAGTCAAGTATAAGTCAAAAATCCCTATTCTGAAATAGAATTCACGATTTATGATCCGCGGGAAGGGGAAACACAATGTCAAAACTTAAAAAAAAAGAACCAATATGTACCTTTCTTCATAAGCGCAATTTAAAATTTCTATAGTATTAATAATTTGAGCGATTATTTTTTAATTTACTGTACTCGCGGACAGTGATGTAAATTTAAAGTTTAGTAGGGTCAGTAATAAATAAATAAATAATGTTTTGAACAAACACATTTATACCATATTTAATGGACTGTTGCGACACTAAACAACCGGCTCATTTTCTAATTTAAAATCGAGTTATGTCCCATATAGGTATATACAACCACAACGTTATATTATGTATGTTAGAAATATATAGATTAGAAATAAATTTAGTTAGCCTGTAATAATCTGAGTAATATATCGAATGTATAATATTGAAAATCATTAAGAAGTAAATAAAAAAAGCGTATGAAAATAATTTGAAAGATTATTAAACTAAAATCCGTATCTCACGGTATAAAGTAAACCTAAATTACAAAGTTTATCGAGAGCTGAACGGGAATATCGTAAAGCCATATTTTCTCACGTCATATGGTTGCAACGTCATGGGCATAATGATTTCGAAGTCCAGTCGGTAAAAGTGCAACAAAAGTATATAGTAAAATAAGCGTTAAATGGTTAAATCAGACCTCTCACGTAGACGTAATGTTCAAAAAGTGTACCAAATGCCGGTGGTAAAAATGTGTGTTTATATATATATTGTAGAGGAATGAAGAGAAAGCCAAGAGCAATATTCAAGTTGAAGGATTAACGGGGGAGGAAGGAGGAAACGCAAAGAAAAAGGGATCCGCCATAGGACTTCCACGAAGAAATCCTTGGTCGGCTTTCTTTTCCGCTCGTTTCTTCGCGGCTTCCCTCGACTCGGTTCCAGATCGATGACTCTTCCCGGAAGCGATGGACTCTATTTCTGAGCTACGATTCGTTCTCCAATCGTTCTCCACGCCCGTCCCCTGATTTTCTGCATCCTGCCACCGTTTAAACCGCCTCCGACGATTCTTTTTCTCAACTATATCGATTTTCTTTTTTCTCCGACGGTTTCTTCTTCTTCTTCTTCTTCTTCTTCCTCTTGCGCATTTTTCAATACAACGCTCTACACTTCTTCCATCGTTCCAAATGGAAAATCGAGAAGTATCTTATTTATGGAAATTAATATATTTTTTTTTCCAAGGTATTCCAATTTATCTAATAATTACTTTGCTAAATAATAATAGTATCTGAATTCGATTAAACCGATCTAATTGTTTTGTTTTTAATAAACTTCACTACATTTTCTCATGCGATTGATTCTCGGTAAGGAAAAACTGTTGACATCTTCGGTGAAGAAAAAAAAGGAATTAGCGATCATTACGATAAAATATTAAAATATTTCAATGTATAAGAATTTTTATCTAATTATACTCAAAACTGCCATTGACGTATACTGAATAATGGATATTAATACAAAATTAAAGTTGAAACGAAGCTCGGAATGAGGGGATGATGCGGGGGTATAATGCGATGAAATCGAAGGAAACCTGTTTAAAGAGTTATGAGATCAACCTGTCAGTGAGAATTTTAAAAACGCTTCTTTACTTTTCAACCTTAGCTCTTGGTATATACAAGACCCACGCAACTATCCATATACATATTCATGCGTAGAAACACGAAACACCTACATTAAACAAAGTTACAGGTATATATAAGAATTCAAAAGTCAAAGAGAATCTTGATCTCTTTTTCCAAAATTGGCTATCGTCAAGGTCTCTTCCACCTTGTGTCAACTACACATTATTTGTTTCTTTTCCTTGCTATATATATAATACTAATTAACACGTTCACGATTCAATTTCAGATTACATATAAAATAAGTAATTTTTTATTTTTTATTTTAATAAAATTCACGGACAGAGCCTAATAGTTTATTTATTTAATATTATCGTGTACAAGACTATTAAAATTAAAAACTTTGGTATCTCTGTTTCTTTGCGATCTAATTGATATAGGTATAAAACATTTGTAACATAATTATTTTATATACATATACAAGTATATTTGAAAGAATACGATTTTAAATAAAAATTTGGACCTCGGAAAATGTAATTCTATATTTACGATGGATTAAGACTTATCTTCATATCCGTATTCTATCTTCAAAGGAGTGTACCTAAGGAAGATTATAGTGATTAAATTCAATCTTTTTTTTACCTCCTTACACGTTTAATTCTTCTTTCCCACGTCCAATTTCTTCCCTATAATTTCCGACCTTCCGGTCACCAGCTCTAAATTTTTATCCACGATTGATACACGAAAAAACCCAAAACAAATCTCATTCTCGAGTATATCCATTAGCATTATTAATAATTACGAGTAATTTCTATGTACTTAATTACTGCGAGTATCTAAATTTAATTAATAAAATTTAAAAAAATTTTTTTTTCAATTTTTTAAAAATAAAATTCTTTAAGTATATTATGCGACACGTTGAGATAAGACCCATCAGGTTATCAATCCACAAGTTCAAATATATAACATTTCTAACGATACGAGTGTAAAATTATAGTTTGCAGTGCAGTGAACTATAGCAATAAAAATTGGCAATAAAGCAATGTAAATTTATTTTGTTAAAGTAAGTATAACGCGATATCGGTTCCTAAAAAAGTTAAGAGAACATCAGTCAACCAGGTAAGCATTGACGTCGTTCCTTCGAAAGGAGAAGAGTTCGATTAAGAGTTCGTCTTTCTTTCTCCGTGGTCTGTTACTCGGTACAGAAATCGGTACTTCGCCACGGCCGCGCTCCTTGTAATCGATTATTCCGGAATCGAGGGAGCGAGAGAACGAACGCGGCGTTCGAATCGCTTTAAGCGTGGGAAGCGGACGGCGAGTCCGCGATTTTTCGAATGATCGAAAGAAGAGCGCAAGCGAGAAGGCGCAATAAGAAACGGGTCTATTAAAGATAGAGGGACGAGGAGAAGGTGAAGGAGGTGGAGGAGGTCGAGAAGGTGGAGGAGGAGGTACGAAACGGAGACAGGAAGCCAGATTGAAAGACGTTCGATCGAAGAAAACAAAGTACAGTTATATCTCGTTGTACTTTCGTGATAAGCTTAGAATTATTTTGTTACACTGATTCTTTTATCGAATAATATACTTTATATTGTTATTTATTATAATACGAGTGCATCATGATTTACACAACTATCAAATTCTCACGTTCTACGTTAAAGCTCATAGTAATTATGTTACGAGGCGGATCATTATTAACATATCTACATATAAAATACTAGTTTGGAGCTTTTATATGCTAAAGAGTGATTTTATACGAGAATGAACAAGTCTGATTTACTGCGACACCTATACGAATATACACATTTATAACGATGTGAATAAATTTTTTTTTATAATAACAAGATGTATACTCGATGGAAAATAGCTCTATTGTCAAGATACGGAGTTTATAGAAGGTAAGTAAGATAATAACACATCTATGATGTTTATAAAAATCTCGCCTATTCATAAATTGTATACAAATTAATTTTATTGTGTTAATTTCTGTCATAATGAAGTTTCGCGTAAAAATACTTATAAATTACAGTCATCCATTCTTGTTTGAAGTGTGTAAACAATTAAACGAAAAAAAAAAATAATAATGAAATTTTAATAGGCTCGACATATCAATTATAGTGTATATCGGTATTGCAAAATTCACAATAATATTTAAATAAAGAAAAATACATTCTGTGCCAGTTTAGCAAAAGCTTTATCAGAAAGAGATTAAGACATTCAATAAAATCCTTTCTCTTATGAATCAAGTTATTTTTACACTCATACGTCAAATATACTGATGTATATAAGTCATCTCACTTTTGCAAACGCGAACGTAAGTAAGGTATTCCCTTCTTTATTTTTCAGTGTACATAAATAACTCGACTCACCAGATAACAATTAAAAAGAACGGTGCAATAAAAAGACGAAGAGAAAAAAGATGACTGCCACGGTTTATCCCGTGGTGTAGGTAATATAAAAAGGGCATCGTTTCATCTTGATCCTTTCTCTCTCTCTCTCTCTCTCTCGGAACGATTCTCAGAGCATTTCCTACTCCCGCAGGCTCCTGATCTCACTGTTCTTTACCTCACCACGCGATAAACAAAGCACAAGGCAATGAAGAAAAAGTCATACCTGCAATTTCTCCTCTTACGCGTTCCTCGATTTTTCGATGTTGCGGACAATCGTCCCCTGATTGCTACACGAGATGAAAAATTGCGAGAATCAATCAATGGGAGCTCGATTCGAGCGACAGCGCGAGAAACGATTCACGCGAGAAATCTTCTTTCTTATTTTTTTTACTCGTTTAATAAGGTTATATGCGCTCGTATGCGAATAAAAAACATTTGGCGTATCGAAGGTGCAATTTCATGGAAGTGACGCAAGGTTTGAGATACAAGAAAAGAGTGCTGATATAAAAAGACGGTGAAGCTTTTGTTGCTTTTCGGTGGTAACGGTAATACTTTTTTCTTTTTTACTCCCGATGATTGTATAGGGGGGCGCTGTGTGTGTGTTTTTTTGAACGTTGGTGATATGAAGCGTCAAATTCAAATTTATATTATAATATGCATTAGTTATAAAAAATTATGTTATATAATAATTATGTTAATTATGTTATACATTAATATTTGTGAATAAAATGAAGATATTTAGTACTTTTTAAATCTTATGAATATTGACGTGAAGTTTTCATTAACTCTTCTTACTCTATTGATGACTTGAAAAATAATTTTTTTTAAATTATAGAGTTTAATCGTAGAGTAAGTAGAGTCGCATTTCCTAAGAACGTAGTAACCAAGTGCAAGACGCTTAGCCACCAGAGAGGAGAGAAAGACGCGGAGATAGGGAAAAACAATAAAATCTCAAAGCGCAGAGAGCCGGGCTCTCTTCTCTTTTCACGGAAGATATCCGATAGCGCGGCCGAGCGCGAGCGAGCCGCGTGACTTTCGAAATCTTCCCGGGGCACGATGTGAAATTATTGCTGCTGGAATCGTGAGAATCGAAGTTGGCGGACGCGGGAGAGTCAACGGGGCTGCCCTACGCGAAGGGAGAAAAGGTTTCGTACACTTATACCAATGACAGTACGATGATTACCGATACGACGAGACTAGAACTCTCTTTTTTTTTATCGCTTCGTTTCTTTTCTTGCTCTATTGATTTTCGCGCTGGACGGTTTTCTCGAACTTGGAAATGGTATTTATTTCGCGCAGTGATTAGATGACACATGAACTATCTGCATTTTCATTTTTGCCACATTCGTTTTCAAATAATAGATTTACTATTGAATAATAAATTTTGTCGTGTTAAATATTATTTGATTTATTACGTTGACATTTCCCAATTAAATAATCGCGTACGAGTTATGTAGATAATAAATAATCGAATTAAAGTTTCCGAGAGTAACGTTTTTTTTTTTAAATGAATCACGCAAACTAATAATTGCCATTATTATTCAATAAAATTTTTTAAATAAATATAGTAAAGTGGGATGATAAATTGTGCTTATATTTAGAAAAGTAATGAAGTTTATGACTTTAATATTTCTTAGTATTCGGTAGCGAACCAAGAATAAATATACTTATGCAAATAGGCTGAATTACATTTTACTCTATTATGGAACTCGTTTAATTTACGTCGGATAATTTAAACAGGTATATCCCTAACGTACAAATGTATCATATGGAAACTCATTTATAAACGTTGATTACACTCCGTTCCGTATACGGAACACTATTTGTATTAAAAAAAAAACAATTTGTATGCTTATAAAATTATTATATTCATAATTTAATTACATTAAAATAATTGTTTCATTCGCGTTTAACATTTGTCATTTCAATTTAAAAACTATAAACCGTAGAATTTAGATCAAATTTCCTGTTTCGTGTAAATCTTGTGTTGTTATTACAAAATTTTGATACGAAGACAGAAATCTGACAGCATTTAAGTACTGGAGAAAAAAAAAGTTCAAGTCACGATAATAAATTTCAGCAAATCTGTGATTTCATAGACGTTTCTTCTTTCGTATGTACACACATATATATATAAACTAAAATTCAAAGATGGCTTACGTAGGTTTTATTGCGCAATAAAAAATGTTTTCAAATATGAATATTTATCTTGGAAAGGTAATAATATATATAATACAACTAACTATAAGATATTAATAATATTTAGACACTGTTATTATTTATAATTTATAACAACAGTTCAAAGCAAAATATAGTTTTTTTATTAAACGATTGTATGAATGTATAAATGTTTAAGTTTGGAAAGTAATTGGAAAACTAAGAAAAGAATAAATGAAAATTAAAGTTTTTGAACATTAAACTTAAAATCTCTAAAAACACAAATTTATGAAAAAATTCATATCACAAATATCGAACTCTAGTTATCAGAAATGGTATTATTTGAAATCCCTGACGTTGAAATCTATCACTTGCAACAAGCCGAATAAAAAAAATCCAAAATTGTCGGTACGTGTATAAAAAGATAAATAAAAAATAATATCAGAAAACTAGCTGTATCATCTATCCATCAAAAAGATGATCAGGTATAAGAATCTCGATACCCCCTACCTCTTTCTATAATAATCCACGTCGACACACAATGCCAAGCAGAAACCGCGCCTTAGAACAATGCGACGTTTAATCTTTCGAAAATCGCACATCCTTGCGGCACCATCGCAAACAATAAATTTTAATAGAAACGCCATGGAATGGATGCCTCGGAGCGCAATTTCCTCGAGAAAGAGAGAGAGAGGGGGGGGGGGGGGAAGAGGGAGAGACGCGCGAACGCGAGGGTCGTTTCCTCCTCCGCGTAAACCACAATTGCATTTCTATGGGGCGTCCGATCTCCCGCGTCTCTCTCTCTCTCTCTCTTTCTCTCTTTCTCTCTCTAGATACACACGCAAAAACCACTCTCTCGTAACGAGTCGTTAAACTTCCCGGCGCGGAACGATTCTCATGAAATCGCGCCTCCTCTAACCCCTTTTCCAAGTCTTTATACATCGTGCGTGTGTATAACCTCGATGATCTTCTCGACGGACATTTTTGGAGCTGGATGTTTCTTTGGTACTCAAGTTGATGACTTAATGTTTAATGAGAATACCATACGATCAAACGACTATATGCCTACGATATAAAATCTTGATTAACCGAAAACATTGACTTTTCCCACATACCTATATATACATAAGCTTTGCCATGATTTCGTTTTACTGCGCTACGTTGTATACTAATTATAATTTGTTTCATAGAAATTTCTAAGATTTTATTATTTTGAACAACCGCGGTAGCTCTATTATTATACTGTACAATTTCAATATCCGCGCCAAAAATTATTTTATTATTTATTAGTTTTATTTAATAGTTTTATTATTTATAATTCTAAAAAAAGAACAAAAATTAATCACCGAATGCAGTATTCAGAATGTAACGTAAATCTGATGTATTATATATCATGTGTGAGTGTCAGAAGAATCAAATTGCAATACTATACGAAGACAATACAAATTAACAATGGCCTCAAACGCTCGGTACAATAGCTCAGTAGTTAAAATGTTCGACTTTGGCGCAAAACAGTGCTGTATATCAAATTCATCACTAACTTTTTCCCTTTCATCTTTATGATACAATTGCAATTTTCCATGAATATAATATATATAAGTATATCGTAACATTCTATACACAATGTTACATTTAGATACATATACATATACCACATAAAATTTTAATACCATGTTATATATTTGATTAAAAAAAGAAGAAAAGAAAATCGTACGCAGTTGCTCGCTATTACTTGAAACCGATATCTAATATATTTTCTTAAATTAATTTAATTAATCCTATAGATCGCGTATACGTATGCAACGATAATAGATTTATATTTCATTAGTTATTTTACGTAAGGATATATATATCACTATTTGTAAATGTGATTTTAAAAGTTTAATATTAATTGCACACATTAAATTACACTACATGTAAAATTAATAATTTGCTATTATATTACATTTCTTAAATCTAGGATAACCAAAATAAGCGCCTAAGGAAATGTTAAAAGTGAACGAAAAAAAAGAAAAGTAAATCAGTACATTTGGTAAGAGGAAAAGTAATAAAACTACAGCTAACTAAATTGTATTTCAATTACATAAATAGGGTCTTGCATTGTATAATAAAAAGGTATATAAATAAATTAAAAATAAAATAATAATAAAACTTTTGAATGTTACGATTTAAAACGCGACGTATTATGGAGGATTTGATGTAACGCGAGTTATTAACCTTAACGAAGAGGAGGGAAGGTATACGGTCGGTTCAATCGGTTTTTGGGGTATATCGGTGTGTAATGACGTTTTTCTTCGGCCGCAATCGCGTTTAGCCTTCGGCAAAGCATGAAACAGATATATAACTGCACGTTGAATGTAAACCGCAGCGGCGCAGCGCGCACGGAAACGCGAAAAAAAATCTCCGCAGTGAGTAAAAATTCCTATACCCAGTTTATGTGTGTATATAGGTATACGGAGAGTGCGATGGAATTCCTTCGTCCAAAAGCCACAGAATGGATATATTTTTATTATACAATTTTTCATCGATGTTACATACACTGTACAACGTTCATCATTCTCTACGAATACTATGTGTAACATTGTAATTTGTTGATTATATATACTATATTGTTATACAGTTTTAATATAATTTAACGAGGAGTGACTTTGTTTTCGTATCGAAAGCAGTTAAGTTATTTAACATTACGCATCTCTCTCTCTATTCACGCAATGCAGAAAAAGTGAACTACAAATTTGAGTAAAAATTAGTTAACCAAATCCCGATTGCAACGTATACGACCTAATTTTCAATGCAAATGGCAATCTTAATTAACATTCACTTGATAACTGTACATTTAGTAAAATACACGTACATCTGGAAATACTCGACATCCCACATACATTGTGATTAAATAAAAAAAAGGTAAGATCGCAGTAGTTAACGAAAAAAATCAACTTTTAAACATTATTCCCAAATCAATGACATACATACATCGAAACAACAATTAAATTAAAATAAATGATCATAAGATCAATTTGAAAATCAAAGATTCCGTGCCGTGATGACTGGTAAAGGGGAAAACGTCACGAAAAACCTGCTCTAGCCTCTCCCCTATAGTTAAACCGCGCGCGCGCGCGGCTTGGACGAGAATTCCTTGTAAGCACGCACCAACTCACGCATGCGTCTATATATATATAGATGTGGATATGTGCGTATATAACGTATGTATGTATATGTATATATACGTGTATACCTATTCGTACCTTATTGGTTTGGTTTCTCCATCGTCGACCTCTCGTTATCGGATAGCTGCTTCGTTGAATGGGTTGGCCGATAAAGACGAGTCAATGGGTGCCGTCCGTCGAAGAAAATATACTTAGGAGGAAGAGAGAGAGAGAGAGAGAGAAGAGAGAGAGAGAAAAAAAGGGATACGAAAGTGTGTTACGAGCCGAAACAAAAGGTGAAGCCGAGCCGAGCCGAGCCTCGGTATTATGCAACCGGTGTGTGCCCGGGGATCCACGAATCGAGCGTGCGCGACACGTGTCGAATGAATTTTATTTCAAGAAGCAACTCACGCGGCTATTATAATACCAACGTATACACTATTTCTTCATTAAAATATATTGTTGTACATACTTATGATAGTCCAATAACTGGTTTATCGCAATCAAGCTTCTAAGTTAGAAAAACGTCTCAACTTTATTAAATATTACAAAAATATTGTATTGTTTTACGTCATCAAAATCTGTTTGAGAAAGGCATTTATTTAGATCGAACGTTAAATTTTAAATTACATCAATGCATTGAATGTTTGAACAAAACAAAAAAAAAGTATAAGGAGTAACTCTATCGTCAGAGAAGGAAAATACAAGTTTCTAAGAACGCGATGTGTTATTAATTAAGAAATTTGTCGAGTATATAATTTTCCGCGAACTCGCGATAATGTCAGTTAATTTCGAAAATTTAACGAAAGACAATAACGTACAAAGCGAATTCTAAGAAGAAAAGAAAATTGGAACGAGCGTGCGTACAAGCATCTTTGAAAAATTTTGATTTTCAAATATGATAGATAGATATTTTTTACCTCTTGTATCTTATATATACCTATAGATAGTAGGTTCTAAATTATATAGATTATATATATAAAAATCGTTCTCTCGTTACCTTCATAGTGGTATTTAAACCGATGTGGCTAAATAACGAAAGCAAGAATGATCCATCCTTGGAAAGCTCGCTCGTAGTTAAATAATCCACAGGCTCGAAACAACAAAGCTCGATAAAGAAATCCCGTCGAGAATCGAAGTGCATACAAGCGATCGATCAACCGCGCGTGTTTTGAAATGCAAATCCGCGGCGAAATATCGAGCACGCTCAATGACGTAACAGCGTAGATAAAAAAATGATGAAAAAAAAAAATAAAATGGAAATAAAAAAGAGACGAAGAGAAGACTGCGCCCAAAGGTGTCGTATAGCAAGTACAAATGTGTGTGTGAGAGAGTAAGAGAGAAAGGCAAGGTAGATACAAAGGAAAGGACGGGACAGGAAAGATGTAATAAGGTATAGGATCTCGTGATTCGACTTGGAGAGAAAGAAGGAAAGAAGAAAAGAGAGAGAGAAGAGAGAAATGAGAGGCACGCGGGCCACTGCAGAGTGCGTGGAAAGGATCGACCGGTTGCTCGGAGTGACGTGAGTGAACTAAAGCTGCGGGCAGGCAGGTAACGCCAGGTAAGCTCGGGCCGCCTGAGCCGCCGTGGCCGCCGTGGCCGCCGCCGCTGCCGCCAACCTGTGCCACAGGAGAGAGAGAGAGAGAGAGGAAGCGAGGCAGCCAGGGAGCCAGTGAGCCAGCTAGCCAGCCGGCCGTGAGCGAGAGAACCGTGCGCGCTCTGTGGCTCGGCACGGCACGGCGGGGAGAGGAGAGGAGAAGAGAGGAGAGAGAAAGAAGGGCCGAGGGAATTAGAGAGAGGGAACGATAGAATTAGAAAAGAATGCGAGAGCGAGGGAGAGGGAATAATAAGGATGATAAAGACGAGACGAGGAGCCAGCCCAGGATACGTTGGAATAAAAAAAAGGCACTACCGCGGAGAGAGAGGGAGAGAGGAAGATGAGTATTGAGTATAGCATGCCCGCGCTCCGCAGAGGACTAGAGGAGGGAATACGTACACATCTACAGGTGGTACAGCCGCACGGGGCTACGGGTGGGGAACGCAGAAAGAGAGAGACGGACTGACGGAGACTCTCACTCCTCACTCCTCGATGCGCCTGTGTGTGACTCAGCTCTCGGAATGAGCGAATAGACCACGGCGTAGCAAAAGTTACGCTCCCGACTCCGAGTCCCGGTCTCGCTCGACCCGAGTTGAGTTCTCTCTTCTGGGCACGCACACACACACACACACACACCGCGGGGTTGCGCGTGATACACTTTTTCAAATATTACACTCTTATGTACGCGCGATCGGGAGAGCACACCCGCACCTTTCTTTTCGACCGGGCCCTTGCGAACATTTCAGAGATCATCCGCGTCGCACGCTCGGTTATAAATTTCATTTTTAGTTTCTTTTCTCCTTCGCAACCACCAAGTTTTCTCGTATATGTGTCCAAGACCCGCGTGAATTTTCGAAGGAAAAAAAAGGAGGTTGTACGTGACTTGGCAAACGATTATGCGACCTGGGATATGTGTACCTGACGTCATTCTGTTATTATATACTGTTAGTTTTAATTGTTTTTTGCGTGCTTCGGCGATTACGTGCCTATATAGGTATATATACACCTCTCGACGGAACGTTAACAGAAGTCGCATTTGTTATATATTTTCCAATCGATATGCGACATAAAATATGACTCGTCTATGATTTAACCTTCATTTTAAGAGATTACATTCGCTAAGATGTCTTTGTAAACAAAATATAAAATGTTTCTCAGAGTATCTTAGATATTGCATGGGTATTACTACATATACCTCGAATTGGTTGTCGCGCGGATAACGAATTACCATATTTTTACGTATCATCCACTAGTCGTATGTAGTATCTTAAATCGCTTATACTTGTGACATAATCGGTATATATATACACACATAGTTCTATTTTTTAAAAAGTCATCTTTATTAGAAAACATACTTAAATTTTGGTCTTCACTTACGTATATATATTTAATTGGTATTGACATGAATGTGTCACATTAACATTGTGAAAATTATAAATATTTTTATGGTAAAGATAATTCAATGATTTAGATGAAAAATATGTAATAAATTTTATGTTAGTGAGTAATCGAAAGACGGACTTGACAAATTTAAAAAAAATTACTATGTTTTATAGGAGCATTTGCCACCGACTTATTAATATTTACTAAACATCTGTTAAATTTTACTATACTATACATAATAATTTTTATGATTAATGTCAATTCTGTTTTTTAAATAACACAATCATTTTTCTAAGAACTTTTTTCTCCGTGATTATGTGAACTTTCTAATTATAAATAGTAATATTATAGAAAATAAATGTATATTATGTAAATATTTTATAATTCTTTTGCGTATTATAACTAAATTTCGAACAATTCTTTTTATTGATAAGTTACAAGTGTTTTTCCTGTATACCGTTACCTGTATTTAGATGTATAATGATTTTTGTAAATTGTATGTTTAAATTATAGACTAATTTACATAATATAGGTAGATGTGATTCATCTCTTCTCACAAGTTACACGGCTCTTTCCAAAGTAAGTTAATTACATAAACACGTTTTATAAACGAAATGTAAAAATGAACCTTTTCTTAAAATACAATGACAAATTCGGTAGCGACGCTCACTTTAATGTTCCCATAAAACTTAAGTTATTACGAATAACAATTTAAAACAAACTATAAAATTTGAAACAATAGAATATATCTTCGTTACATACCTGTATATACACCATCAAAGAAGTAAATATCATTAACCGAACAATAGAAACCGAAAATTTCTATCTTCCGTAAAAAAGCAAAAAAAAAAAAAGGTAACAATCAAAGTGCAGTAGCAACACTCCCATTAAAATTCCTATTACCGATCCACTATCAATAGAAAATCGTTAAGCGACGGTGCGTAATACGAGAAAAGGAAAATAGGATACAGTTAAGCGTTCACAGGTAATCCCTGTAAACAATACGCATTAAACCGAAGAGAATCATCCGAAAAACCGCGTAACAGAACAGCCGTCTCGACAGGTTTTTGAATGTCCCTCTTTTTCCCTGCGGGAGCGTCAGGTTGGGCTAAAGAAGCGGGCGCGCGCTTTACGGCAATTAGCGCAGGTGAATATTCGGCACTGACGCCGCGATCGTAAACAGCTGCCGCCTTGGGCCTTTTGCGAGGTGCAGCTATGGATATATATATACTAACACTTGTATTTTAGGGAAGAACGGTTGTACATCCTTACGAGTTGGATGTAGAACACAGACAATCGAAATCGAGTTGTGGTTGTCTGATGAGACGGTTCCAATGTTTATACGAGCAGTCTAACTAGTGTAGCGGTAAAATTTTGTTTTTCTTACATTTATATCAACCCTCTTGTTAAGTATGGAATAATGATTCATATCTGAATGAATTTTTTTTTATTTTATTTATAATGTCGCTCTGTTTGTGCTTTCAACATAAGTGAGAAATAAAAGCTTTGATAAAATATACACTAACTGTATATTCTTAAGTAATTAAAAAATGATAAAGAAATGCTCTTCTTATGACAACGCATTGTATCTTATTAGAGAAATAGGAAATGGCAACGACTCGATAACTTGGTAAATATATTGTAATATACGATTCTCCTTCATTTTAATAGAGTTTCATTAATAATTGTATATATAAATGAGAGAAATATAGTAATGAATAATTAAATAGTAGATTATTTATTTATACTCTTATTCTGATCATATCGAGGCAAATGCTGCATGGTCTAAATTTTAAATCATTTTACATAAATCGATTATTAAAATTCTTATGAAATTCTTCTTATAAAAAATAAAATTATTTTAAATGTTTAAAATAAATTACTGATATATGCTATAAGTAAATATAATAGTTATTTATGCACTTAGAGAGTAAAATAGGTATTTATTCCCTGGATGAAAGTTGCTGTTTCCTCGCTTTAGCTTTTGGCAGTAATTCATCTAAGGGATAATAGGGATAATAAGGGATAATAACAATATTGTAAAATTATTTGACATATTTAATATACCAAATTTAACTTTATATTTGTAGAAAAAGTTTAAACTAGGTAAGTGTTAAGAACAAAAAAGTAAGTCTACGATGAAAAAAATGAGTATTCGATGAATAAAATCCCGGGTGTACGGGGAATAAAATGAGTCTACGGGGAATAAAGTGAACGAAGGAATAAAATGCAATTTTACTGTACCACTCGTAGAGGTTAATAAAGTAGACTTTTTAAATGATCAGGGTAAAAAATAAGTTATTGATCATTGTTGTTACTAAAGGTTTACGGGATTTTTCACTCGTATTTCAAATTTTAGCGGTTGTGAAATATGTAAGCTGTGATAACATACCGTATTACAGGAACGTGTGCTTTAAATTAAAAAAATGATTTATATTTCGAAGATCACAAATGACGAAAGTACGCAATGTCAAATATGTAAAGCATATAAATCCCAGAATAGTACTTGCATCAATCGGCAGAGATCCGTTCCAGTATTTTTCAACTTTCGATCATTAGTCCATCTATCTAACCTTGTTCTTGGTCAACTCAATACATGTGGATTTTACCCCCCGTGAAATTGAAAGCAACGAATGGACTCCCCAAAGACAAAAAAAAGATAATGAAATAATGAAAAATTTAGACGGACCACCCGTTATAGGAGGTACAACAAGCTTTGCGCGCGCGTAGCTCGCGCCTCGGCTAACCATACCTGAATCTACCGGAGCGTGACTTTTCACGTGGCATACCTATATAGTAGCTCGACTCTCGCGTATAGCATAAACCAGCGAGTTATACAGGAGTTCGATATAGGGGGGAAAAAAGACAGAGTGGGGCAGCGCGCGTCGTGACCGTGCCCGGCGTGTAAGTAAGATAGACCGATAGAAATTACGTCGGTTCGGCTCCTGAGCGCGAGGACCTTGAGGTAGGGGAACCACGGAACGAGGCCAGGAAATCGGATTTGTCGATCGATGATTATATTCTATTCTATTATTCTTATTCTTATTCTTTTTATTATTCTTCATCTTCTTCTTCATCTTTTTGTTTTTTCCATTTGGTTATTCATCCTAACAGATGATATCCCCTGTCCTGTCACTTTTTCGATTGACTTCCACCTACGGATTTGTTGTACACACGTGGTACTCTATTTTTTTTTATTACGAGTTCCAACATTTTTTAGTTGCTGTTGTTGTTGGATGACCCTTGGCTTGGGAAAACCGGTTGCGTTACACTTTCGTGAGTCGTTCTCTTCGGGTGATGTAAGAGTTTCAATGATAACATTAATTTGTATCCCGAGTATAAGGAAGTACAATGACTCTAATTCTGGGCTTTTGAGAACCTGGGCTTTGTGAACAATTTTCCTGAGTCTCTCTTTGATGATACCAAGAGACTGTTGGATGTAGGTATGTATATTCTCTATGTTGCTGCCGCGGTCTCTTCTTTTTTCTTTTCTCAAGCTTTATGGCTTCGAACTGTACTTTGCGTTCTAAGTGTATTTCTACGAACGAAAAAAGCCATGAGGTATTAGGTGACTGAAAAGACAGTCACTTCCACTAGGTCACGGATAATAAAAATCCACTGTTGTAAAATTAGTTCATTGGCATTATTTTACACTTAATATTTATATACCTGTGTACAATACATCGAGATCCCCATTTTTTCGAGCGAATTATTATTTTAGACCTACGGCATTTTATTTGATCTACAATCGATTATATTTAAGAGAAACCAAAAAAATGTTCTGGCATTACATTTCTTTAGGTTTAAGAGAAGCAATAAAATTTTTATATACGTGATTCTAATAATACTGTCAATGCTTTGTAATTACATTTTCTTAAACGTTAGTAGAATCATTAAAAAGAAGTATTTAATTATTATATCTAAAAAATTGCGGCAGATTCAGGCCCATCTCTGTCGTCAAGTACATTTTAAATGTCTTACTTTTTTATTTTCTTTTTAAATTACTTATATATTTTGCCTTCTTAAATAATTCTACTATATAATATATAGTATATATATATTATGATATATATTTTAATAGATCCAATTGGCAGAATATTTACCCTAGTGGAAAAGTGAACATTTTTTGGTTAAGTGAAACGTTTTTTCGGGCATTAATGTACGATTTATGGCCATTTTAATGGCAATGGCCAATTTCTTGTCTAAAAACGTTTCATAAATGCTCGAATTCCACCTGGATACAAATTCAAATTTTAATATTTTTTATATACTTATAAAATCTCGATAACGGGTTAATGAAATATAATATATTCGGTAAAAGGTACTCTTTACATGAGCATTATTATCCGATTCTGCATATATATTTATATTTTTAGATAAAGTGTAAATATTATTTTTATAATTTATTGTTTTATTAAAAAACGTATGTTTAATGATTTTGTAGCTTTCAAAATTGAGATGAGATAGGACTTTATAGAACTGACTTTTCAATAGGACTTTATAAAATTGTACTTCTGAGATAGGACTTTATAAAATTGTACTTCTGAGATAGGACTTTATAGAATTATAATTAAGATAGGATCTTATAAAATTTTCTTTAAGATAGGACTATATAGAAATGACTTCTGGTATAGGACTTTATGAATAGGAGCCGTCGATTTATTTATACTCTTATTCTGATTATATCGAGGCAAATGCTGCATGGTCTAAATTTTAAATCATTTTACATAAATCGATTATTAAAATTCTTATGAAATTCTTCTTATAAAAAATAAAATTATTTTAAATGTTTAATACTGATATATGCTATAAGTAAATATAATAGTTATTTATGCACTTAGAGAGTAAAATAGGTATTTATTCCCTGGATGAAAGTTGCTGTTTCCTCGCTTTAGCTTTTGGCAGTAATTCATCTAAGGGATAATAGGGATAATAAGGGATAATAACAATATTGTAAAATTATTTGACATATTTAATATACCAAATTTAACTTTATATTTGTAGAAAAAGTTTAAACTAGGTAAGTGTTAAGAACAAAAAGTAAGTCTACGATGAAAAAATGAGTATTCGATGAATAAAATCCCGGGTGTACGGGGAATAAATGAGTCTACGGGGAATAAAGTGAACGAAGGAATAAAATGCAATTTACTGTACCACTCGTAGAGGTTAATAAAGTAGACTTTTTAAATGATCAGGGTAAAAAATAAGTTATTGATCATTGTTGTTACTAAAGGTTTACGGGATTTTTCACTCGTATTTCAAATTTTAGCGGTTGTGAAATATGTAAGCTGTGATAACATACCGTATTACAGGAACGTGTGCTTTAAATTAAAAAAATGATTTATATTTCGAAGATCACAAATGACGAAAGTACGCAATGTCAAATATGTAAAGCATATAAATCCCAGAATAGTACTTGCATCATTCGGCAGAGATCCGTTCCAGTATTTTTCAACTTTCGATCATTAGTCCATCTATCTAACCTTGTTCTTGGTCAACTCAATACATGTGGATTTTACCCCCCGTGAAATTGAAAGCAACGAATGGACTCCCCAAAGACAAAAAAAGATAATGAAATAATGAAAAATTTAGACGGACCACCCGTTATAGGAGGTACAACAAGCTTTGCGCGCGCGTAGCTCGCGCCTCGGCTAACCATACCTGAATCTACCGGAGCGTGACTTTTCACGTGGCATACCTATATAGTAGCTCGACTCTCGCGTATAGCATAAACCAGCGAGTTATACAGGAGTTCGATATAGGGGGGAAAAAAGACAGAGTGGGGCAGCGCGCGTCGTGACCGTGCCCCGGCGTGTAAGTAAGATAGACCGATAGAAATTACGTCGGTTCGGCTCCTGAGCGCGAGGACCTTGAGGTAGGGGAACCACGGAACGAGGCCAGGAAATCGGATTTGTCGATCGATGATTATATTCTATTCTATTATTCTTATTCTTATTCTTTTTATTATTCTTCATCTTCTTCTTCATCTTTTTGTTTTTTCCATTTGGTTATTCATCCTAAAGATGATATCCCCTGTCCTGTCACTTTTTCGATTGACTTCCACCTACGGATTTGTTGTACACACGTGGTACTCTATTTTTTTTTATTACGAGTTCCAACATTTTTTAGTTGCTGTTGTTGTTGGATGACCCTTGGCTTGGGAAAACCGGTTGCGTTACACTTTCGTGAGTCGTTCTCTTCGGGTGATGTAAGAGTTTCAATGATAACATTAATTTGTATCCCGAGTATAAGGAAGTACAATGACTCTAATTCTGGGCTTTTGAGAACCTGGGCTTTGTGAACAATTTTCCTGAGTCTCTCTTTGATGATACCAAGAGACTGTTGGATATAGGTATGTATATTCTCTATGTTGCTGCCGCGGTCTCTTCTTTTTTCTTTTCTCAAGCTTTATGGCTTCGAACTGTACTTTGCGTTCTAAGTGTATTTCTACGAACGAAAAAAGCCATGAGGTATTAGGTGACTGAAAAGACAGTCACTTCCACTAGGTCACGGATAATAAAAATCCACTGTTGTAAAATTAGTTCATTGGCATTATTTTACACTTAATATTTATATACCTGTGTACAATCCATCGAGATCCCCATTTTTTCGAGCGAATTATTATTTTAGACCTACGGCATTTTATTTGATCTACAATCGATTATATTTAAGAGAAACCAAAAAAATGTTCTGGCATTACATTTCTTTAGGTTTAAGAGAAGCAATAAAATTTTTATATACGTGATTCTAATAATACTGTCAATGCTTTGTAATTACATTTTCTTAAACGTTAGTAGAATCATTAAAAAGAAGTATTTAATTATTATTTCTTACGAAAAAATTGCACTCAATTATAATTCTAACGTTACATATATCCTTGATAAATATTATTATGCTCTACTTTGCTTAATTTTGTTTAAGGAGATGTTGAACCCAAATTGCAGGGATATACAGCGTTCAACCCATTAATTATATCTAAAATAATAAATTAAAAATCTGAAAACAAATTACTAAGGATAGTTTAATACATTAGAAAGGGCTTGACGGATCGAGTTTTTCAGAAAAAATATTTTTTATAATAATTGAATAATCAATTTTGGGTCGGTAATTAGTGACAAAAGGCATAAATTTTCAACTCCAACATCGTAATTAAAATATCAATTTAAAAATCTGGAAAAATTTGAGTTTATTGTTGAAAACATGTCTAACGACCTGATAAACAGGATTTTTAAAAAAAATCATTCTCTTGTTTATAAAAAAATATTAAAATGATCATTTTTGAGTTCAACATCTCCTTAAATTCTTACTATTTCCCTGGTAGGAATCATCTCCATTGTCTTAGTAGTAATAAGCTTGTTTCGAAAAAATGGACTTAAAATGTGAACATTTTTATTCCTGCGATGAAATGCTTTTTACAACATTATTTCATCAAGATCGGTATTTTGGTCTGAAATAGGTTGCCTGGCTCGTTCTAGCCCATGAAATAACTTGTAAGATAGATTCGGCTCGATTTTAAGAAAAATTCGTGAATCTCGATATATATTTTAAACGGTGATTCGTAGAAAGTAAACAATTGCCAAATCATATCTGCAATTAGGAAACCGATCGAATTTGACGAATCACTACAAAGGCCACCGATAGATTTACTTAAAATATTTGAAAGTTGCAATCACTCCATTAAATGGGCGATAATATATAAAAAAAAGCGTTTCACCTCCTATCTATAGAAACTAGCCATTTTACATACCGAGTAAATGGTTATACAGACAATTCTTACCAGGGTTTGTATAACTATATACTTGTAATACACGTTAATAATTACTGCATACAATATCAATAATTTAAAGTGTATTTGACATAAGATATTTGTCTATTGTGATTTTTAAATATTTTAAAACTCTCCGGAAGAAAGCAATTGCCGTTTGAAAACAATTTTAGCACTGATTTTATGAAAATGATATTCGACGATTCTATCAGCATTGCGTTCGCGTAATTACTTCCGGTCCGGTAAATGATTAAATCTAAAAAGCTCATAATTATAATGACTATTTGTATTTAATTGGAAATCGCGTAAAATTTAGTTAAACAGTAACGATATTGTTATTATTAGATTTTCGTTCTCGATCGTCGTCATAAAAGAAGAAATTACACCGTGAACGTGTATATAAAATTCCATTGCGGTGAGAAATAATAAATGCGCGCATAGATCACCAATTTCTATTTTAACTCGTAGAATCATACCGATTAAATGATCTAATTGTGTGTGTGTGTGTGTGGGTACGTATATACATATATACGTACTATGAAGTTTTTTTCGAGGTATATGTAACGAACCTCACGGAAATCTCCATAGGGCGCGCCTATTAATAGGCAACTTGAGTATCATGAAAACCATCGGGCGCACAGGATTTAATGCGAACATTGTTGCAAAATTGGCTCGGTATTCCAAGGCCGCTCATTAGAAACATTTTCCTCGAAGCTTACATGCGCTGCGAGTTTGCGTTTTGTTTTCACGTTAGAAAAATGGCAGATTGAATGGGAAGCCAATATAAAGTATTATTTCGATTTGAATAAAGATTTACTTAATCGACGTATTAATGGTCAATGAATATATAGATTTCGTGAATGGTTATCGATTTAATGATATTGACGCTTTCATTGATAATTGTTTTCCGTGAGTTTCCCATTTCAATATTTACAACAGTTTTATGCTTCTTTTGTAATTCAAGTTTAATAAAACTTTCTTTACCGATGAATTATTCTACACAGTTAATTAATTATTTGTTAGATTTGATAGAAATAAAATAATGATTATTAAAAATCAGTTGGAAACAGAATATTTATTATTATAATGTAGATTATTTATGAATTTAAAACTACATATAATCTGCATATGTTACTGCAAGTAGTAACGATTTAACGTATATAAGTTTCGTATACCTAATAGTGTAGGAAACAAATTTTATGAAAAAAATTAATTATTTTCCGTAAATAATACTGAAAAATAAATAACCATGTAGGAATCACTAATCAGTTTCCAAAAGTGCAGGTATATATATAAAATAAGTGCAGCAATAATTTGTTATGAAAAATAGTTTGAAGTATATAGAAGTATTCGTTGATCGGTAGCGGCGCTAATTAACTTTAAAAGTAAACTCGAGCAATAATTCATCCCGTATAATAATAGATAAAATTAAGTTAACTCAAGAAAAAAAACTGTTGTCTACAGTGTGTAGTCGTCTTGGTTGAGGAGCAAGCCCTTCGTGCAAGCCATATTTCCTCCTTATACAACAATTTTCTAATTTCAGCGCACTCGACCTCAAACCTCGCACGCAGTATCCTAACGAATGAGGATAAAAAAAAGTAAGAGAGGAGGGTCAATTACTCGAGCGAATGAAAAAGGAAGCAAAGCAAGATACACACACACACATACACACGCGGACAGACACGCGCGTATATACAAAGAAAGCGAGGTAAAAAAATAAAGAAAGAAGAGGGGAAATGAATAAACATTGAATCGCTCGGTAAATCTCGTTATCTTCACGTGGTATATACGAGTATCTCTCTTTCTCTCGGTGCACCTCTTCGATTCGTGTATGTATATACATATACATAGGTGCAGGTTGGGTGCGCGCGCGTTCGCTCGCTCGCGAGTGCTCCTTTCGCGGGGATTACCATGAGCACGGCAGCATAACGCTCGCGAGCCGGCAAGCTAGCTCTCGCAGAAAATACATAGAGACGAAGCAACGCGGAGCTCTGATACACACGGCTGACTCCTGAGGTCACCGACTCCTAGGCTCGCGAGTTAGTGGAGCGCGCTTCGCGTTTACTTCTATACATCCAGGTGCGCGCTGGCTCCACTCCGCAACTCTATCAATTGGTGCGCGAAGAGAAACTGAAGAGGGGCAGAAGAGGAGGAGGAGGTAGAGGAGGAGGACGACCGCGACGACGAGGACGACGTCGACGAAAAAACTCTTCGTTGAAATACCCGGGGGAGAGGGAAGGGAAAAGAGGGAGGTGAGGTGAGAAAGGACTTTTTGATTGAGTTGCGCGCCAGAGGGGGGCTCTCCACCGTACCTAAAAAAGCTACACGACCATGGAGGTTGTTGACTGCGACAGCTGCTCCTGCTCCTGCTCCTGCTCCTGCTCCTGCTGCTACTGCTGCTGCTACGCTCGCGGGAAATTAGAATTTTCAACCGAGCTTCACTCGTGGATTTCGAAGGAAACGTTATATTTTTTTGTCCCTATTGTTAGACGATGCTTGTCTTCGTATATTTTAAATATGTCCAATATTATTCGTTGTTCTGTTGCTTAGGGATGAAAAAGTTGTAAATTATTGATTTAAACGTTTGAAAATTGTTGATTATATCAAATTTACGAATCGAGTCTTGTTTCGCGCTCAATTTCATCGAAATGCGTTGAATATCGGAGGAAGTTACAGAACATTCAACTGAAGCGTGACCTAGTAAGAAATAAAATTGTCAATAAATCCTATGGTACCATAATATTTACAAATTTTAATAATCACTTCCAGTATAAAAATCAACAAAAATTAATAATAATTGGCAAAAATCTGCTAATTTGAAATGAAAACATTAGTCATATAGCGTATACGAGACTAAAGACTTTCGCTATAACATTAATAATCCATTAAAAAACATTAGAGTTAAAGATATAATTCGAAGGCGATAGATATTTCCCAATGAAATTGGAAAAAAGAACACGTTTTCCAACGATAACGAGAGGATGGACGTAGAGATAGGATCGAGAGCACACCGTTAAATTGATTCCGCGCGGAACTATATACATCCCTTTTTGTCTCGCTTAGTCATTAACCATATATTTTTAATTAAACCACTCCCGGTTTAAAATAGCTCATATGTGTGGAGTATAAAAAAAAAGAAAGATGCAGAGATGCAGTGCACTCATCCAGTTGGAGGCATCGTCGTCGGGCGTTTCAATCTAAGCATCAAAAGAGTCTAATGAGCGCCAGAAAATAAGCAATGCACATGTAGGTGAGGCGCAGGTATAAGTTTCTATACTATCCTCCTGCCCCTCCCCGCCACCCCGTCTTTAGTTGCAAAAAGTCCTCCGCAGGCGTGCATAACTTCTGTTTTCATCTATCCATCACGTGTGCGATTAAGACGGAAAAATGAGAAGCGCTCACTCGCCAACCCGAGGATAATTATTTTCTCTCATTCTTTCCGCACTATAAGCCGGCGCGCGGACCACGAAGCGTGCAGATGCAGGTGCATTAACCGGACATCTAAACCAAGAGCGTGACGACGAACGTCTAGGAAACGGCCTCCTGTATACACGGTATACTCGGGAGGGGAGGGGAATAACTAAGGGAATTCATAGCTCGACTGTATATCTTTTTTTATTCCCCGTGCGCACGATCTTTGTCTTTCTTTATTCGTTCGTACACACACACACTCACACGTCCACGCACAAGCACACACGCGCACAACCGTATTTTCATTAACCTTAATTATTGACGAAAGAAATTACGTTGCATAGCGCGAGACTCGCTACAATGCGAGCTGTATATGGGGTATATAGGATTTAATGCTCGACCGTGACACTGGACGACGATATATATATAGAGTTTTTTTTCTTTTTTTTTTCGTTACACATCAGAGTTTATGGACTGTAATAATTTCTATCGCCTCGCGGCGTTGTACTTTTCTCCGCGATACGAGCAATTTTGATGTTCGTAGATTCTTGCCACCGCGCTCCTGATGTATATTATATTAATTTATTACGATGTTTATAAATTATAGTTTATTCGGGTCGTAAAGGTGATAATGATTGCTTCGCGCATACGGTTTCGTTTATTGCTTATTTTGTTACCTCGAGGTTATAACAAATATATCTTTCTTTTCTCTCTATCTCTCTTACACGGTGTTTTTGAATTATTTTATGCGTAATCGCGGGAGTTAAATTGTTACCAATTGATGAGTATGCTAATTGTTTACAAATTTTACGAAAAAAAAAGAAAAAAATGGAGTAATTTTATTTTTATTTCTACGTCACTAAGTTTGCAATATAATATAACGCAATTAACTTATCCTTAGCTAAACCACACGGTACTTAACCTGATATTTCATTTGAAATGAAATTGGAGAACTCTACATGTCCATGTAAGACTAGTGTAATTGACTCAATTTTCTCAGGTGATGAATATAACAATTTACAACACAATAGTTATAATTGATTAATCATTTAAAGTTTACCCACCAAATTATCATATTAAAATTATAATATTTCGCAGATCAAGATTAATTAATTAACTCGTAACATCATTGGGAATGAATAATAACCTAAAAGCGAATAGAAAGGAACTGAAAAATCCAATAACGAAGAAGAAAAAGCAGACGGATTTGTGTAATTGTAAGAAAAAGTAGCAGCTTAACTATGTATATAGGAGAGTAAAGAACTAATGTGACGAAGAGCGCATCGTAATGTTTACAACGGGAGAGGGCAGTTCGTCGACGAAGCTTCGAGTTTCCCCGAGATGATCAATGACGCGAGCCCTGGAAACCTGCTCCTATTCATTATCCACTCGTGGAGACGAGTTGGCGACTCCGAGGAGATTAATAATCATATGCGCGTACAAATTGCTTCTCGTAATCCTTTGTGCACCGGGAGTTGAAGTCGTTAGCGGTACTGCGACAGTGGCACTCTGCCTTTTGTCGTACTTACACACACACACACACATTATACCTACATTTGGACTTTTTATACTGATGTTACATATGTGCGAATGCGAGTCTTCTTTGGGTATCCTTTGTAAAAAAATCGTAACAGTACAATTTAGAAAAAAATCGTATAAATTATCAATTTAACAATTCATTAGGATTTAGTGTTATTGACTCGATAACGTTCGACATTCGCATAATGCTATTAAGCACACAATAACATCAGGATATTTATCATGTAATTCTCGATAGTTTTGTAAATTTTTATGATCGTTTGTCAGTACTGATTAGGAAAGGTATGTAACATACGGTAAGGTAAAATAAGAAATTTCGCGGATTAATAATGATGATGCACGAAGAGGTAAACAATAACCCACCGAATAAACGTACGAGGGTAAGAAGAACAATATATTAGATTATAAATCCTCTAGTCACGGTTTGCTGAAAATTCGTGTCTGACTCTCCATCGCCAAATTACACGTGTTACTTTGGCACTGGTCCAGCTCTCAAGTTTGTAGTAAATCTTAATAAAATTGATATGCAGCTAGTCTTGCCAATGACGAGTATTAGTCTATTCATAGAACGAACGTTTTATATATATATATATATATATATATATACCCGAACTCTAAAATACGTCTGACGTTAAGTGTCAAAAAGAACATTTTCTAGAAAGTATTATATGTTTTCCAAAATTTGACGACGAATTTATAGAAACTACATCATCATCGTTATAGAAGTTACTTAAAATTATATACTTTCTTTTGAAAGCGATTCAAAATTTAATAAAATTTTCGGTTAATATTACACGTAAAGCGTTGTTCTGAAATATATATAAAACAATACAATGATATATATAGGTATATATAACGATATTTATATGCACCAACTTATATCTACATTCTTTTGTGCGAAAACAAAAAAATTTCAGCTTCCAGCAATGAATGTACCCTTATTTTTTTATCAGCACGTGGATTGAATACATTACACATACAGAAATTTTGGAGGCGTGTCTCGTTGAAAGGAGCATTACTACTTGCCATATACGAATGCATAGTATATATATATATATATATATATACATGTACGTGTAATCCCCATTGTATTTTCCTATCTTCAAATTTTTTCAGTTTCTCATGAGATAAAAGTACACAGCGTGTCTTTAAGTTTTATGTTCTTTTTGCATCCGTGTGTACACATAACCTACGCGACTTATAATTACATCTCAAACTACTATTTTTATGCACAGGGAGAAAGAGAGAGAGAGAGAGAGAGAGAGAGAGAGAGAGAGAGAGAAGAGGAGGGGGGCAGGAGAGCGTGCATTTGATGTTTTGAAACGTATTATATTCTGAAATTTCGCTCATGCAAAAAGTAAACTTGCACGTTTAAAAATAATTATTTCGCAATTTACGCGATATTCAAGTTATAAAAGGAATCACTTCGTAAGAAACTTATAATACACGTGTAATGAATATTTTATCATCTATCTGATTCATTAAATTTTCACAAATGTGTTTTAAGTGCAGGGTATAATATTATGATTTTCATTGCTATAATTATGACAATCAATGAACGTTTTATTCATTACAAGTAAAGGGAATAAACTTGTTGAGATATTGTATGTAATTGTTCAACTTAATATACGTACAATTTTAAGTTTTCTATATATTATTACAACTTTTACATAATTTTTGAGCTACCGTTTGTACTTGCATTCAATATCAAATTTATGATTAGAATAAAAATAATTTGATCCCAAAAATTTGTTCAGGGTTTAAAGATGCCACTCATAATATAGATTATAATACAGAAATATTAGTTAAATAAATCTGTCAATATTACAAAGTATCACGAGAGGAAGATGATGCTTGCGAAAACATAGGAAAAAATTTAGAAAAGTACAGGATTAAAACGATAATGAATTGTATAATACAGAAATAATGTATAGAAATTTTTCGATTTTCATAGACTGTCACAATGGATCTGTCACGCTGTTAGTTTTTAATAATGTTGTTTTAAAATTTTTTTATTTTTTATGTAGTTTTACTTATTATTGATATAAATAGGTAACATATTATCATTTTTCTTTTTTTTACTCCACAGGTATATATTATTTTTATAAGAATTAAGGGTAAACAATTTATCTTTTATGTTGTGTTAAAGAAAAAGTTTTTTTTCTTTGATTTAACTCGAAGACTATTGATTTTATTTTAAAATTACATCAGAGAAGCTTAGAATCATAAAATTCTATTTTTATTTTTAAGATTAAGTACGATTGCTAAAAACGTGATCTATTAAAAGAAGCTCAAGAAGATTTTTTTACAGTATATATTTAATACCGCTCTATTTAGATTTTCGAATTAAAAGAAATGTTTATTAACATACAAAATTTTACTGTATTTAAATAATAACAGAAATATTTTACAGATAAGTGAAAGGCATGTAAAAAAATAAGCTAGATAAAATCCGTACATAAGAGATGATTTTAAACCGAAGCATCAAGTAAGGAGAGCTGTGCAGAGAACAGCCGGCAGTATCAAAAGAAAGTAAACCAAGCATGTCCTAGAATGATTTTCACATCTCGCACGATCAATAGCCATGGATCAAAATCAAGAGGGCAAAATCGTGTGGATTCCCCGAAGGCTTGCTCGCGCGTTAGCCTCTCACCTTTCTCGATGCACCGCGGCGCAAGAAACACGGCGTTGATGTTGGATGCCGTTCTCGCAAAGTAACAAAAGCTCGGTCTGGCGACTCGCCAAACGGACACGACGTAGACACGAGAAACGGTAGGCCGTTTTGTGTACTGCACCCGAAGCAAAAACGACTTAAGGATTATTCCCGTGCGGTCGAGGGAAAATTACAAATATCGGACGTAAGCGCATGTAAAGTACAAAGGCGCACGATTTCACGTTATACACAAGTTCTTAGGTGAACCTATTAACTGTAACTCACTACCGCTTTGTTCCCCTATTTTTATACACTTTTTTTCCATTTCTTCTCCAAGTGAGATATGTAAGCATTATCTTGCTTTCACGATACAGATACTTTGTGATATTGACAGTTTTATTAACCTAATATTTTTAGTTTTAGTGCTGGTACACGTATACTCTGTATCTGTTTTAACTCTGTTTATCTTCAATTTTTTTTGCACGCAAAAGTTAACATTATTTTTGGTTTTTAGTCAATTGATCTAATTGGAATGTTATAACAGCTGGAATGAATGTATCTACTATAATTTTAACTATAAATTCTATTTCGTTCATCGTCCGAATTTTCCGTTAACAATTATAAAATTTTCGGTTAATATTACACGTAAAGCGTTGTTCTGAATATATATAAAACAATACAATGATAATATAGTATATAACGATATTTATATGCACCAACTTATCTACATTCTTTTGTGCGAAAACAAAAAAATTTCAGCTTCCAGCAATGAATGTACCCTTATTTTTTATCAGCACGTGGATTGAATACATTACACATACAGAATTTTGGAGGCGTGTCTCGTTGAAAGGAGCATTACTACTTGCCATATACGAATGCATAGTATATATATATATATATATACATGTACGTGTAATCCCCATTGTATTTTCCTATCTTCAATTTTTTCAGTTTCTCATGAGATAAAAGTACACAGCGTGTCTTTAAGTTTTATGTTCTTTTTGCATCCGTGTGTACACATAACCTACGCGACTTATAATTACATCTCAAACTACTATTTTTATGCACAGGGAGAAAGAGAGAGAGAGAGAGAGAGAGAGAGAGAGAGAGAAGAGAGAGGAGGGGGCAGGAGAGCGTGCATTTGATGTTTTGAAACGTATTATATTCTGAAATTTCGCTCATGCAAAAAGTAAACTTGCACGCGTTTAAAAATAATTATTTCGCAATTTACGCGATATTCAAGTTATAAAGGAATCACTTCGTAAGAAACTTATAATACACGTGTAATGAATTTTTATCATCTATCTGATTCATTAAATTTTCACAAATGTGTTTTAAGTGCAGGGTATAATATTATGATTTTCATTGCTATAATTATGACAATCAATGAACGTTTTATTCATTACAAGTAAAGGGAATAAACTTGTTGAGATATTGTATGTAATTGTTCAACTTAATATACGTACAATTTTAAGTTTTCTATATATTATTACAACTTTTACATAATTTTTGAGCTACCGTTTGTACTTGCATTCAATATCAAATTTATGATTAGAATAAAAATAATTTGATCCCAAAAAATTTGTTCAGGGTTTGAAGATGCCACTCTAATAGTAGATTATAATATCAGAAATATTAGTTAAATAAATCTGTCAATATTACAAGTATCACGAGAGGAAGATGATGCTTTGCGAAAACATAGGAAAAAATTTAGAAAAGTACGGATTAAAACGATAATGAATTGTATAATACCAGAAATAATGTATAGAAATTTTTCGATTTTCATAGGACTGTCCACAATGGATCTGTCACGCTGTTAGTTTTTAATAATGTTGTTTTAAAATTTTTTTATTTTTTATGTAGTTTTACTTATTATTGATATAAATAGGTAACATATTATCATTTTTCTTTTTTTTACTCCCACAGGTATATATTATTTTTATAAGAATTAAGGGTAAACAATTTATCTTTTATGTTGTGTTAAAAGAAAAAGTTTTTTTTCTTTGATTTAACTCGAAGACTATTGATTTTATTTTAAAATTACATCAGAGAAGCTTAGAATCATAAAATTCTATTTTTATTTTTAGATTAAGTACGATTGCAAAAACGTGATCTATTAAAAGAAGCTCAAGAGATTTTTTTACAGTATATATTTAATACCGCTCTATTTAGATATTTTCGAATTAAAGAAATGTTTATTAACATACAAATTGTTACTGTATTTAAATAATAACAGAAATATTTTACAGATAAGTGAAAGGCATGTAAAAAAATAAGCTAGATAAAATCCGTACATAAGAGATGATTTTAAACCGAAGCATCAAGTAAGGAGAGCTGTGCAGAGAACAGCCGGCAGTATCAAAGAAGTAACCCAAGCATGTCCTAGAATGATTTTCACATCTCGCACGATCAATAGCCATGGATCAAAATCAAGAGGGCAAAATCGTGTGGATTCCCCGAAGGCTTGCTCGCGCGTTAGCAGCCTCTCACCTTTCTCGATGCACCGCGGCGCAAGAAACACGGCGTTGATGTTGGATGCCGTTTCTCGCAAAGTAACAAAGCTCGGTCTGGCGACTCGCCAAACGGACACGACCGTAGACACGAGAAACGGTAGGCCGTTTTGTGTACTGCACCCGAAGGCAAAAACGACTTAAGGATTATTCCCGTGCGGTCGAGGGAAAATTACAAATATCGGACGTAAGCGCATGTAAAGTACAAAGGCGCACGATTTCACGTATACACAAGTTCTTAGGTGAACCTATTAACTGTAACTCACTACCGCTTTGTTCCCCTATTTTTATACACTTTTTTTCCATTTCTTCTCCAAGTGAGATATGTAAGCATTATCTTGCTTCACGATACAGATACTTTGTGATATTGACAGTTTATTAACCTAATATTTTAGTTTTAGTGCTGGTACACGTATACTCTGTATCTGTTTTAACTCTGTTTATCTTCAATTTTTTTTTGCACGCAAAAGTTAACATTATTTGGTTTTTAGTCAATTGATCTAATTGGAATGTTATAACAGCTGGAATGAATGTATCTTACTATAATTTTAACTATAAATTCTATTTCGTTCATCGTGCCGAATTTTTCCGTTAACAATTATAAAATTTCCAATAAAAATTGTATTATATATAAATTGAACACTCATAATTGAAAAGTTTAGTATTTTGTCACGGCGATACAATTTTTTTATTCTACCATCTCTGTATCGATAATATAATCTGTCTTGCTTAAAGGTTATCATGTGTAATAATCCAATTTTAGAAAATTAATCATTCACCTCGAACGATTTACTAGCTGACGGGGAGTTTTAATATACACGCGTGACACGGATCATCAAGTTTCAGCGTATTCTCGCGTGTCGTACCAAAATAATACAAATAAAATGTTGTGTCTCTTCCGTTCATCCACGTAATAAATTCGCGTGAAATTTTGCACAAGTCAACTATTAGAATCAACTTCCGTCGCTGTAATTTGGGGAACAAGATGACAAATATTTCCACTCCTATTATAATACATAGATAGCGATTATACTTATTTATCAATCTACACCTTTTTTAATCAAAGGACGTCATAGAACGTAACTTATTACAATGTCATTGTTTTCCACAAGAAATTATGCGCGCCACAAATTTTAAAATAAGTGATTATTATTGATTCGTGTTTGTGCTCCCGAGTTGATAAATTTATCGTGTTTGAATCCTCTTATAAAAAAATCTTTCGGTATTCAATGTCGTCTTATTTTCTGAATAGTTAAATTAAGTAAATTAATTAACAGGCGCATTTTAGTACGCAGGAATAACCAAATACTGAATGTCTATTATTAGTTGGAGAGTGGGGACTTCGTGGTGCGTGCGCTCCGTCGATCGCCTGCGTACACGCACCACGAAGTCATTTTTACCGCTCGATTCAACCCGTTTGATTATTATAAAAAAAATCTTTCGGTATTCAATGTCGTCTTATTTTCTGATACGTTAAATATTAAAGTAAATTAATTAACAGGCGCATTTTAGTACGCAGGAATAACCAAATACTGAATGTCTATTATTAGTTGGAGAGTGGGGACTTCGTGGTGCGTGCGCTCCGTCGATCGCCTGCGTACACGCACCACGAAGTCATTTTTACCGCTCGATTCAACCCGTTTGATTATTATAAAAAAAATCTTTCGGTATTCAATGTCGTCTTATTTTCTGATACGTTAAATATTAAAGTAAATTAATTAACAGGCGCATTTTAGTACGCAGGAATAACCAAAATACTGAATGTCTATTATTAGTTGGAGAGTGGGGACTTCGTGGTGCGTGCGCTCCGTCGATCGCCTGCGTACACGCACCACGAAGTCATTTTTACCGCTCGATTCAACCCGTTTGATTATTATAAAAAAATCTTTCGGTATTCAATGTCGTCTTATTTTCTGATACGTTAAATATTAAAGTAAATTAATTAACAGGCGCATTTTAGTACGCAGGAATAACCAAATACTGAATGTCTATTATTAGTTGGAGAGTGGGGACTTCGTGGTGCGTGCGCTCCGTCGATCGCCTGCGTACACGCACCACGAAGTCATTTTTACCGCTCGATTCAACCCGTTTGATTATTATAAAAAAATCTTTCGGTATTCAATGTCGTCTTATTTTCTGATACGTTAAATATTAAAGTAAATTAATTAACAGGCGCATTTTAGTACGCAGGAATAACCAAAATACTGAATGTCTATTATTAGTTGGAGAGTGGGGACTTCGTGGTGCGTGCGCTCCGTCGATCGCCTGCGTACACGCACCACGAAGTCATTTTTACCGCTCGATTCAACCCGTTTGATTATTATAAAAAAATCTTTCGGTATTCAATGTCGTCTTATTTTCTGATACGTTAAATATTAAAGTAAATTAATTAACAGGCGCATTTTAGTACGCAGGAATAACCAAAATACTGAATGTCTATTATTAGTTGGAGAGTGGGGACTTCGTGGTGCGTGCGCTCCGTCGATCGCCTGCGTACACGCACCACGAAGTCATTTTTACCGCTCGATTCAACCCGTTTGATTATTATAAAAAAAATCTTTCGGTATTCAATGTCGTCTTATTTTCTGATACGTTAAATATTAAAGTAAATTAATTAACAGGCGCATTTTAGTACGCAGGAATAACCAAAATACTGAATGTCTATTATTAGTTGGAGAGTGGGGACTTCGTGGTGCGTGCGCTCCGTCGATCGCCTGCGTACACGCACCACGAAGTCATTTTTACCGCTCGATTCAACCCGTTTGATTATTATAAAAAAAATCTTTCGGTATTCAATGTCGTCTTATTTTCTGAATAGTTAAATTAAGTAAATTAATTAACAGGCGCATTTTAGTACGCAGGAATAACCAAAATACTGAATGTCTATTATTAGTTGGAGAGTGGGGACTTCGTGGTGCGTGCGCTCCGTCGATCGCCTGCGTACACGCACCACGAAGTCATTTTTACCGCTCGATTCAACCCGTTTGATTATTATAAAAAAATCTTTCGGTATTCAATGTCGTCTTATTTTCTGATACGTTAAATATTAAAGTAAATTAATTAACAGGCGCATTTTAGTACGCAGGAATAACCAAAATACTGAATGTCTATTATTAGTTGGAGAGTGGGGACTTCGTGGTGCGTGCGCTCCGTCGATCGCCTGCGTACACGCACCACGAAGTCATTTTTACCGCTCGATTCAACCCGTTTGATTATTATAAAAAAATCTTTCGGTATTCAATGTCGTCTTATTTTCTGATACGTTAAATATTAAAGTAAATTAATTAACAGGCGCATTTTAGTACGCAGGAATAACCAAAATACTGAATGTCTATTATTAGTTGGAGAGTGGGGACTTCGTGGTGCGTGCGCTCCGTCGATCGCCTGCGTACACGCACCACGAAGTCATTTTTACCGCTCGATTCAACCCGTTTGATTATTATAAAAAAAATCTTTCGGTATTCAATGTCGTCTTATTTTCTGATACGTTAAATATTAAAGTAAATTAATTAACAGGCGCATTTTAGTACGCAGGAATAACCAAAATACTGAATGTCTATTATTAGTTGGAGAGTGGGGACTTCGTGGTGCGTGCGCTCCGTCGATCGCCTGCGTACACGCACCACGAAGTCATTTTTACCGCTCGATTCAACCCGTTTGATTATTATAAAAAAATCTTTCGGTATTCAATGTCGTCTTATTTTCTGATACGTTAAATATTAAGTAAATTAATTAACAGGCGCATTTTAGTACGCAGGAATAACCAAAATACTGAATGTCTATTATTAGTTGGAGAGTGGGGACTTCGTGGTGCGTGCGCTCCGTCGATCGCCTGCGTACACGCACCACGAAGTCATTTTTACCGCTCGATTCAACCCGTTTGATTATTATAAAAAAAATCTTTCGGTATTCAATGTCGTCTTATTTTCTGATTACGTTAAATATTAAAGTAAATTAATTAACAGGCGCATTTTAGTACGCAGGAATAACCAAATACTGAATGTCTATTATTAGTTGGAGAGTGGGGACTTCGTGGTGCGTGCGCTCCGTCGATCGCCTGCGTACACGCACCACGAAGTCATTTTTACCGCTCGATTCAACCCGTTTGATTATTATAAAAAAATCTTTCAGTATTCAATGTCGTCTTATTTTCTGATAAGTTAAACATTTAAGTAAATTAATTAACAGGCGCATTTTAGTACGCAGGAATAACCAAATACTGAATGTCTATTATTAGTTGGAGAGTGGGGACTTCGTGGTGCGTGCGCTCCGTCGATCGCCTGCGTACACGCACCACGAAGTCATTTTTACCGCTCGATTCAACCCGTTTGATTATTATAAAAAAAATCTTTCGGTATTCAATGTCGTCTTATTTTCTGATTACGTTAAATTAAGTAAATTAATTAACAGGCGCATTTTAGTACGCAGGAATAACCAAAATACTGAATGTCTATTATTAGTTGGAGAGTGGGGACTTCGTGGTGCGTGCGCTCCGTCGATCGCCTGCGTACACGCACCACGAAGTCATTTTTACCGCTCGATTCAACCCGTTTGATTATTATAAAAAAATCTTTCAGTATTCAATGTCGTCTTATTTTCTGAATAGTTAAATTAAGTAAATTAATTAACAGGCGCATTTTAGTACGCAGGAATAACCAAATACTGAATGTCTATTATTAGTTGGAGAGTGGGGACTTCGTGGTGCGTGCGCTCCGTCGATCGCCTGCGTACACGCACCACGAAGTCATTTTTACCGCTCGATTCAACCCGTTTGATTATTATAAAAAAATCTTTCAGTATTCAATGTCGTCTTATTTTCTGATAAGTTAAATTAAGTAAATTAATTAACAGGCGCATTTTAGTACGCAGGAATAACCAAATACTGAATGTCTATTATTAGTTGGAGAGTGGGGACTTCGTGGTGCGTGCGCTCCGTCGATCGCCTGCGTACACGCACCACGAAGTCATTTTTACCGCTCGATTCAACCCGTTTGATTATTATAAAAAAAATCTTTCAGTATTCAATGTCGTCTTATTTTCTGAATAGTTAAATTAAGTAAATTAATTAACAGGCGCATTTTAGTACGAAGAGAATAACCAAATACTGAATGTCTATTATTAGTTGGAGAGTGGGGACTTCGTGGTGCGTGCGCTCCGTCGATCGCCTGCGTACACGCACCACGAAGTCATTTTTACCGCTCGATTCAACCCGTTTGATTATTATAAAAAAATCTTTCAGTATTCAATGTCGTCTTATTTTCTGAATAGTTAAATTAAGTAAATTAATTAACAGGCGCATTTTAGTACGCAGGAATAACCAAATACTGAATGTCTATTATTAGTTGGAGAGTGGGGACTTCGTGGTGCGTGCGCTCCGTCGATCGCCTGCGTACACGCACCACGAAGTCATTTTTACCGCTCGATTCAACCCGTTTGATTATTATAAAAAAATCTTTCGGTATTCAATGTCGTCTTATTTTCTGATTACGTTAAATATTAAAGTAAATTAATTAACAGGCGCATTTTAGTACGCAGGAATAACCAAATACTGAATGTCTATTATTAGTTGGAGAGTGGGGACTTCGTGGTGCGTGCGCTCCGTCGATCGCCTGCGTACACGCACCACGAAGTCATTTTTACCGCTCGATTCAACCCGTTTGATTATTATAAAAAAAATCTTTCGGTATTCAATGTCGTCTTATTTTCTGATAAGTTAAATTAAGTAAATTAATTAACAGGCGCATTTTAGTACGCAGGAATAACCAAAATACTGAATGTCTATTATTAGTTGGAGAGTGGGGACTTCGTGGTGCGTGCGCTCCGTCGATCGCCTGCGTACACGCACCACGAAGTCATTTTTACCGCTCGATTCAACCCGTTTGATTATTATAAAAAAATCTTTCGGTATTCAATGTCGTCTTATTTTCTGATTACGTTAAATATTAAAGTAAATTAATTAACAGGCGCATTTTAGTACGAAGAGAATAACCAAAATACTGAATGTCTATTATTAGTTGGAGAGTGGGGACTTCGTGGTGCGTGCGCTCCGTCGATCGCCTGCGTACACGCACCACGAAGTCATTTTTACCGCTCGATTCAACCCGTTTGATTATTATAAAAAAAATCTTTCGGTATTCAATGTCGTCTTATTTTCTGATACGTTAAATATTAAAGTAAATTAATTAACAGGCGCATTTTAGTACGAAGAGAATAACCAAAATACTGAATGTCTATTATTAGTTGGAGAGTGGGGACTTCGTGGTGCGTGCGCTCCGTCGATCGCCTGCGTACACGCACCACGAAGTCATTTTTACCGCTCGATTCAACCCGTTTGATTATTATAAAAAAAATCTTTCGGTATTCAATGTCGTCTTATTTTCTGATTACGTTAAATTAAGTAAATTAATTAACAGGCGCATTTTAGTACGCAGGAATAACCAAAATACTGAATGTCTATTATTAGTTGGAGAGTGGGGACTTCGTGGTGCGTGCGCTCCGTCGATCGCCTGCGTACACGCACCACGAACTCGCATTTGTTGCTCAATTCGCGTGTGTCACGTCAATCTAGAAAAATTAAAAATATTGCTGCTACGTTTATAAGATTTGAAATAAACAAATTTTTCCGTTATAAACTAACAATATATATAATGATAAAACGTTTCTGAACGAAGTCCACGAGTGTCTCATCTCGGTCGTGATCCGACCCGTCTAGTCCGTGCGCGCATGCGCATTGCGTTGGAATCGACATGATGCGCGCGTACGACGTACGCCCGTGCGGTCATCTATCGATATACGCGTACATTCGCGCTTCTTGCCGATCTGTCAACGGGTTCTACATTGTATTGTTGATGACATAGTGCTTTTATTCAACACCGGCTCGCTATATGATTAAAGTGGAGTTGTGGATTTTGTTTAGAGGTAAGTTGTTTAGCCGTAGAGGAACTTTGTTATTTATATAGTTATATTACAAGTGAAAAGGTTGGTGTTCCCTAACCTCTCAATTGATATCAAAGGCAATTGTATACCTTTTTATGCATCCTTTCTTCCTGTTTCCCAGTATACCATTATTTAGTAGTTTGCTTTGTCTGATTTTTTAATATATTCTCAGAAAACCTGCACTGGGCGTCAACAATCATCGGAGCCAATCTGTGTACGTGTTGCTGTTCCTCAGACTTGGACGTGGTGCGACGGGGATTCTTCATTGTTGCTTTTTCTTCAATACCGGCTCGCTATAGGATTAACGTGTAGTTCCGGGTTTAATTTACAGGTAAGTTGCTTATCCGTAGGAGCACTTCGTTATTTATATAGTTATATTACAGAGGAGAAGGTTGGTGTTCCCTAACCTCTCTTGATATCAACAGGCCATTGTATACCTTTTTATGCGTCCTTTCTTCCTGTTTCCATTATACCATTATTTAGTAGTTTGCTTTGTCTGATTTTTTAATATATTCACAGAAAATCCTGCACTGGGCGTCAACAATCATCGGAGCCTATCTGAGTACGTGTTGCTGTTCCGTCAACAATCATCGGAGCCAATCTGAGTATGTGCTGTTGTTCCTAAGACTTGGACGCGGTGCAGCTCCTAGAAGATATACTACCCTTCAGCTACTGAGTGAGCTAATGATGGTGCTCATCCTGGTTCCTTGGCTCGTTCCTAGTCAAAGAGTCTAATCATATGTGCTTTTTTCCATACTAGGAACGCTTGAATGCTGGATTCTGGAACTGGTCGTAATTATTATATTTAATTTTAGTTATTAAAAAATTGAGCAATTCATTAAACCTGTTGTCACTCCATAGTGAGTAAAAGTGTCAATTATTTGTAACTATGCAAGTGCAGAACTGTAAGCCTAATTGCCCACTCTATAATGAGTAATCAATCCTGAATTTATGGGATTAAGGCATTAAAAATATTTCAGTACGTAACTGAATTTATAAAAAGTTTTATGATTATAAAAAAAATGATGAAAAGAAAAATGTTTAAATGATGTAATTATAAATAGCAGTACACAATTATTATTATAAATATCTTACACGCTATTAAAAAACATTTATTGGATTAAGATATTCTATAATTTGAGTTATAGAATAGGATTTTTCACGCAAGCCCAATGATGGCTAATAACTGTTCGTAGTTATTATATTTAATTTTAGTTATTAAAAAATTGAACAATTCATTAAAATTGTTGTCACTCCATAGTGAGTAAAAGTATCAATTGCTTGTAATTGTGCAAGTGCAGAACTGTAAGCCTAATTGCCCACTCTATAATGAGTAATCAATCCTGAATTTATCGGATTAAGGCATTAAAAATATTTCAGTACGTAACTGAATTTATAAAAAAGTTTTATGATTATAAAAAAAATGATGAAAAGGAAAATGTTTCAAATGATTTAATTATAAATAGCAGTACACAATTATTATTATAAATATCTTACACGTTATAAAAAAACATTTATTGGATTAAGATATTCTATAATTTGAGTTATAGAATAGGATTTTTCACGCAAGCCCAATGATGGCTAATAACTGTTCATAGTTATTATATTTAATTTTAGTTATTAAAAAATTGAACAATTCATTAAAATTGTTGTCACTCCATAGTGAGTAAGCCTAATTGCCCACTCTATAATGAGTAATCAATCCTGAATTTATGGGATTAAGGCATTAAAAATATTTCAGTACGTAACTGAATTTATAAAAAGTTTTATGATTATAAAAAAAATGATGAAAAGAAAAATGTTTTAAATGATTTAATTATAAATAGCAGTACACAATTATTATTATAAATATCTTACACGCTATTAAAAACATTTATTGGATTAAGATATTCTATAATTTGAGTTATAGAATAGGATTTTTCACGCAAGCCCAATGATGGCTAATAACTGTTCGTAATTATTATATTTAATTTTAGTTATTAAAAAATTGAACAATTCATTAAAATTGTTGTCACTCCATAGTGAGTAAAAGTATCAATTGCTTGTAACTATGCAAGTGCAGAACTGTAAGCCTAATTGCCCACTCTATAATGAGTAATCAATCCTGAATTTATCATACACGCTAAAAAGACATTCTCAAAGTTAGAGAAAAAAATTTTTTGGCTCTTGATCAATTAAAGAATAAATTTCAAGCTTAGGTTATGTTATCTCCACAAAATCAAATCACAGTGTTAGTATAACTACGCCATCTACCGACATCATTTGAATCGTACGCTAGATGGCGTAGTATACTGATAATGCAACTACTAATCGACGGCAGGTCGATAATTCAGTCATAAAATTGACTTTGGAACCCCTTAATAAAAAAAAGAAAAAAAATTCAAATGTAAAATAATACAAGAAAGTTATTGCTTTTTTTAAATTAATTTTTTTCATAACAAAAAATGTTTTTAATTCTTCTGCTTGTGAACAAAAGTGATCTCGGTTGTTATACTTGAACCCTTTCTTTTTTTTCGTTATTTTTATGCACGATTTATGCATTAAATGACAAGTACAAAAATTGAAAAAAACTTTTTGGTTCGTTTTGGAGTTAATCTAGCACAATATTTACCATACGATTCCTCTCAATATACATATTTAAGGATGAATCGAGGGAAAACCGACCTGCAGTTTTTATAATGTTTTCTCTGACCCTTCGAAGCGATCAAAAGCGGAAGATAGTCAGGAAGCAGCTGAATTCGATAAATACCACCACCACGTTTCAGTTTACCTACGACTATGCAGAGTCGATTGTTTTTATTATATTTATACTTGTAATTATTTCACATACACTGAAAAAAATAAAGTAGAATTTGCTTGGGAGCCAAGCAATATTTACCGTGGTGACTCCGGTCATTTAGACAAAGTTATTACTCCTTTAGAAGCCACGTAGTTTCTGCTTGGGCCTATCAAGCAATACATACTTGGCATTTAGGAAGAAATAGACCTTGAATATATATGTGTATTTTAAAATTGTCAGAAAGGAAAAAGCAGGTAAACATTTCAAGATAATTGAAAGTAAAGGCATAATTATTATATGTTTAATTATTGAAATTAAATTTTCCAAGGGTATGGTCAATAATATATACGAAAAACGTACGGTTAAAAAAGAGGTTATGTCTTGCTTGGAAGCCAAATGCGAATATACAGGAGACCCAAACAAAAACTACTTTTTATCCAAGCACAAATTACTTTTGTTACCGAAAGTAAAAGTGTCTTCGCTGTTTCCGGCGGATTCTGCTTTATTTTTTTTTCAGTGTATATAGTCGAATATACTCTACACCTTTATACACATTGTGTGTTTCTATATAAAATATGGTAATAAAATCTATGTAAAATAGCGGTAAGTAGAATAATATGTCATCGAATTCGCACAGGATTAGGATATTACAAGGTCCGAGAACGAACAAAGTTAAACGATTACATAGTCGAGTCTCACGCATTTGCTCAATGAGAAACTTAACACCCCACGTTTATGTATATGAAAAAAAAAGAAGAAACCCACGATTTTATCTGAGTTGCCTAACACCTCGAAATTAAAGTCGAAAAATCAGTCCTAAACTCCAAATAACCAGTCGCGCGTTACACGTGTTCCCACCCAATTAGAGAGGCACCGTGATGACAAACCTACCGAAAAAAGAAATACAAAGACACACTCTCTCTTTCTATCTTTTTCTCTCCCTCTGTCTCTTTTTGTCTGCGCGTTATCGTTAGATGTACCGAGTATTAATAAAACTGAAACTCGAGCTTTATAGCTCGAAGAGGTCCGGAGGGCAGCAGCATCTTTCTGTTGTTTGTCGTGTCCGTGCAATCGTCATCTAGAAAAAGACTCGTTTCCCGTTGGTGAGTATCTAACGAGTGTGTTGCATCTGATAATACTGCACCCAAGGAGAGTATAATAGTATATATAGGTATATACCAGGTCCTCGAGGACGGTCGACTCGACGCGGGGAGAACAGAGGACCACGGAGCTTGTCCTCTCCTAGTGCATAGACAACTACGTCTCTCTTTCTCTCTTTTTACTACATCCCTTGGCCGTTTCTCCAAGGTTCACTGGCTCCCCTTTTCTTTCTCCTGTCCCTCCCGGGACGACCGGGACGACCGAGAAGAATGGACGAGGTAGATGAGCCGGAGAGTCCTTTAAACGCGCCGCGCTCACTGGTGTTTATATATATCTATATATACATAGGATTTCCTGGTACTAATTAAAATTGACGCAATCGTTTTTGCGAATGAGTTTACTCACGTTCGATTCAACTTATTTACGATTGTTCCACGGGTCACCGAGGGATTTCGCTCGCGGGACTTTACAACTCTCGACTGTATATACATTTACAGCCTACTAACCCGTACGGCGAGTCTTACGCGCGGAGCACGCTAAATTCGTAAATACATCTAATGCAACCAAATTCGTGGCCGACTGTATGCGCGTGATTATATCGATTACTAGGATGTATAGAAACGCTACACATTCTAGTAAGATGTATACAAATTCTCCATATCGTCGACCATGCACTTGAAAATCGAGACCAACGTCTTCGAAACGCGTAGTACACAAACTCCAGCAGAAAGAAATATATACGAAAGTAAACACAAGCTGCGATTAAGTGCAGTGCATCTAATACCCGCGGTGTCGAATTGCCGAAACTCGTCGTTGTTCGCGCGCGCCCGGGCCAACATAGGTACTTTTTTTCTATCGTTCATTCAAATTATCTATATTAGTTTCCATTTATTTCTATTAATTTCTCCGACACGTAAGACTCGCCACACGGGTTATAAGGCTGTAAAATCTTTTACGCACTATGGTATATGATACGTTAGCGCGTTTAGAGGAAAAATATTATTGTGAATGGATTAGTTATGCCTTGGACGCTCGCTGCGCTCGCGACCGCGGCCCAACTACTATCCATTCACAATGATATTTTCCCTCTGATCGCATTAACGTATCATATATACCAAAGTACATAAATAACTAATATATATATGTACCTTCTACTGCCTCCTACTTTTCCAGAGAAGTGTCTTCGCTGTTTCCGGCGGATTCTGCTTTATTTTTTTTTCAGTGTATACATAGTCGAATATACTCTACACCTTTAACACATTGTGTGTTTCTATATAAAATATGGTAATAAAATCTATGTAAAATAGCGGTAAGTAGAATAATATGTCATCGAATTCGCACAGGATTAGGATATTACAAGGTCCGAGAACGAACAAAGTTAAACGATTACATAGTCGAGTCTCACGCATTTGCTCAATGAGAAACTTAACACCCACGTTTATGTATATGAAAGAAAAAGAAGAAACCCACGATTTTATCTGAGTTGCCTAACACCTCGAAATTAAAGTCGAAAAATCAGTCCTAAACTCCAAATAACCAGTCGCGCGTTACACGTGTTCCCACCCAATTAGAGAGGCACCGTGATGACAAACCTACCGAAAAAAAGAAAATACAAAGACACACTCTCTCTTTCTATCTTTTTCTCTCCCTCTGTCTCTTTTTGTCTGCGCGTTATCGTTAGATGTACCGAGTATTAATAAAACTGAAACTCGAGCTTTATATCTCGAAGAGGTCCGGAGGGCAGCAGCATCTTTCTGTTGTTTGTCGTGTCCGTGCAATCGTCATCTAGAAAAAGACTCGTTTCCCGTTGGTGAGTATCTAACGAGTGTGTTGCATCTGATAATACTGCACCCAAGGAGAGTATAATAGTATATATAGGTATATACCAAGTCCTCGAGGACGGTCGGACTCGACGCGGGGAGAACAGAGGACCACGGAGCTTGTCCTCTCCTAGTGCATAGACAACTACGTCTCTCTTTCTCTCTTTTTACTACATCCCTTGGCCGTTTCTCCAAGGTTCACTGGCTCCCCTTTTCTTCTCCTGTCCCTCCCGGGACGACCGGGACGACCGAGAAGAATGGACGAGGTAGATGAGCCGGAGAGTCCTTTAAACGCGCCGCGCTCACTGGTGTTTATATATATCTATATATACATAGGATTTCCTGGTACTAATTAAAATTGACGCAATCGTTTTTGCGAATGAGTTTACTCACGTTCGATTCAACTTATTTACGATTGTTCCACGGGTCACCGAGGGATTTCGCTCGCGGGACTTTACAACTCTCGACTGTATATACATTTACAGCCTACTAACCCGTACGGCGAGTCTTACGCGCGGAGCACGCTAAATTCGTAAATACATCTAATGCAACCAAATTCGTGGCCGACTGTATGCGCGTGATTATATCGATTACTAGGATGTATAGAAACGCTACACATTCTAGTAAGATGTATACAAATTCTCCATATCGTCGACCATGCACTTGAAAATCGAGACCAACGTCTTCGAAACGCGTAGTACACAAACTCCAGCAGAAAGAAATATATACGAAAGTAAACACAAGCTGCGATTAAGTGCAGTGCATCTAATACCCGCGGTGTCGAATTGCCGAAACTCGTCGTTGTTCGCGCGCGCCCGGGCCAACATAGGTACTTTTTTTCTATCGTTCATTCAAATTATCTATATTAGTTTCCATTTATTTCTATTAATTTCTCCGACACGTAAGACTCGCCACACGGGTTATAAGGCTGTAAAATCTATAATATTAGGACTTCTACTGCCTCCTACTTTTCCAGAGAACTGTATATATACGCGTTGCCTCGGCGAATCAATCGTTCTACTTGGAGATTGCGTTTTAAATTTTTACTATCGTTACTTTCTTTTCCTTAAAGGTTAAATCTTAAGTATATACAACTATCCATATCGGTGCTTCAGAATTAATCCGTGAACCTGGATTTTTCATTTATTTACGTACCAGTCGGATAATATAATATGGATTTAACCCTCAACTCTGTCTGCAAGAACGTCTAATCTGATTCACGAAATTTATGTTTACCTTTGACTGAATGAAAATAAACCATAGCTTCAAATTGTTGGTATATCAAGAGCTACACGTCTTTATATAGATGTCTGTAGTTTTTCCATAATTTCCTTATTAACGATAGGTGCGTTAGTACACAACACCAGAAAACGAATACGGAACGAATGATTGATCGATCGAATAAATAAATATATAGACACGTGCATTATATGAAATAAACGTTCTATATTACGATCCAAATGTGTATAGTAAACAAAAAATTAGATATATACACGATGATCGCGTTGATAATAGAAGTAAAGTAAAATATATGTATATATAAAATAAGAAAAAACCGTAATTTTTTAAATAACGTACATAAAAATGTATGTATACTTAGTTATTTTGTATGCAAGATAATCATTTGAAAATTCTCCAATTATAAGTAGCCAACACATTCTTCAAGATTCGCGTTTCGCATAGCGATCCTAATGTATTCTTAATGTATAAGAAAAAGTAGAGGCATATACCGCTCATTGCCGTTTTACGGTTGTAAAGCCTAAGATATAAATATTTTTCTTTCCGCGTTATTACTCGTTATTGCTAAGCGCGTGCGCAACTCGCGGTTTACTTGCACTCAATGGGAAATGACAAAACCCATTTTTCACTTTGCTAGCGTTTGGCGTCAAGAGATCTCGGGTTAGAAAATAAAGATCGATATCAATATTTCCAAGTGTAACGGTGTCGAATTGCCGAAACTCGTCGTTGTTCGCGCGCGCCCGGGCCAACATAGGTACTTTTTTTCTATCGTTCATTCAAATTATCTATATTAGTTTCCATTTATTTCTATTAATTTCTCCGACACGTAAGACTCGCCACACGGGTTATAAGGCTGTAAAATCTTTTACGCACTATGGTATATGATACGTTAGCGCGTTTAGAGGAAAAATATTATTGTGAATGGATTAGTTATGCCTTGGACGCTCGCTGCGCTCGCGACCGCGGCCCAACTACTATCCATTCACAATGATATTTTCCCTCTGATCGCATTAACGTATCATATATACCAAAGTACATAAATAAATATATATATGTACCTTCTACTGCCTCCTACTTTTCCAGAGAACTGTATATATACGCGTTGCCTCGGCGAACAATCGTTCTACTTGGAGATTGCGTTTTAAATTTTTTACCATCGTTACTTTCTTTTTCCTTAAGGTTAAATCTTAAGTACTCCATATCGGTGCTTGAGAATTAATCCGTGAACCTGGATTTTCATTATTTACGTACCAGTCGGATAATATAATATGGATTTAACCCTCACTCCGTCTGCAAGAACGTCTAATCTGATTCACGAATTTATATTTACCTTTGACTGAATGAAATAAACCATAGCTTCAAATTGTTGGTATATCAAGAGTACACGTCTTTATATAGATGTCTGTAGTTTTTCCATAATTTCCTTATTAACGATAGGTGCGTTAGTACACAACACCAGAAAACGAATACGGAACGAATGATTGATCGATCGAATAAATAAATATATAGACACGTGCATTATATGAAATAAACGTTCTATATTACGATCCAAATGTGTATAGTAAACAAAAAATTAGATATATACACGATGATCGCGTTGATAATAGAAGTAAAGTAAAATATATGTATATATAAAATAAGAAAAAACCGTAATTTTTTAAATAACGTACATAAAAATGTATGTAATACTTAGTTATTTTGTATGCAAGATAATCATTTGAAAATTCTCCAATTATAAGTAGCCAACACATTCTTCAAGATTCGCGTTTCGCATAGCGATCCTAATGTATTCTTAATGTATAAGAAAAAGTAGAGGCATATACCGCTCATTGCCGTTTTACGGTTGTAAAGCCTAAGATATAAATATTTTTCTTTCCGCGTTATTACTCGTTACTGCTAAGCGCGTGCGCAACTCGCGGTTTACTTGCACTCAATGGGAAATGACAAAACCCATTTTTCACTTTGCTAGCGTTTGGCGTCAAGAGATCTCGGGTTAGAAAATAAAGATCGATATCAATATTTCCAAGTGTAACGGTATCGATTCAATGACCGAATCGAACGATACGATTCCCTAAACAACATATATTTTTCTTTTTTTTTTTAACCGTCGGTGAAATTACCTTTTCTTTTAATCATTCGCTCTTTTTTTTTTACAACACTCGATCGAATTTTTTGATAAAAATAATCTCTCTTTCTCTGAGCATACGGTAAAAAGCAATTAAACCGAGGGAAATCTGTAATAATGGTCTTGAACTGAATTACTTGTTAAATAAACGTATATATCATTAAATTTTTTTTAATATCCTAGTGGTCTACATTTTCTTTAACATTTAAGTATTTAATCCATTAATTAAATTAAATTTATATTCTAGAGTTAAATAAAGATTAGCGTGCAACTAGTTGGTTGTACAGAAAAATCTTATATATATATTTTATCGTTACGTATACGCTCATTCGAAGTTTTTTTTTTAATTAGTTGAATACAGTTTTATTTGAACTAATGAAAAACTATTTTAATTGAACTATACCTGTGTACATTTTTCTCCCATCGTCTCACCATTATTTGCTTTACCGATTTTACATTGCCCTGCCCCAAGGTTTACTTAATAATATAAATTTCGACCAAAAATGTAATTAAATTAAAGTTATATTAATAAAGTTCCGATACGCATAACCTTTCTACCATATTCTCACGTACCGATTACTTGTTCTATACGTTTAACCGTATTATAATTAGATCCGCATAATTTAACAATTTATATTTTACTTTAGATTTTAACGTATATTATTTTTTATAAATTGTGATTAACATAAAAATATCTATGAATCATCATCGTGTAATATAATTAATTAGTTTTTCGCCAGTAACTTCTTAATTATTACTTGTATATAATGATTTACGAATTAATGAATTTTAATTATTATGTTGCTTTGCCTCAGATACTATCGTTATATACACGTTGTAGCAAAAAGGGGATTTCTATAATAAGACGATATAAAATTTCTTTTCAAAATTATAAATTAAATATGTTTTAATAACATCGTAAAGAATTTTTTTATATATACGACGATTATTACAGTTTTATTTGGAAAATCGTTTAAAATTTTATAAAAAAAAAAGTATACTTCCACGGTTTGATAAATTTTTTTTGTCAAGTATAGCGCATAGTTTTAAGGACGACGTAAATATCAGTCAGGTAAATTCTAACTGGTCAAAGAGAACGATAAAATGCAAAGTTAAAAAAAGAGAGAGATAAAATGTATGCAATTCGCAGGTACATCCCATTCCTCGCAAGAAAATCCGCGCTTTCGGTGTCTCGTGTTATCGAAATCCGAGATCGTCACGCGCCACCGAAGAGAAAACGATCGAAGAGCCTCGCGTAACAGGTGTTGGACGCGTTGCTTGCGCATCGGGTGGCTACGTTCACGTATATATATATATATACACATACATACAGATAGAAGAAGAAAATGCGCACAAGCGACGTACCGTTTTGCAGGTGAAGAGAGGAAAAAGACGAGGAAGAGAGGTATCAGCTTCGCAAAGAAAACGATGCAGGTGCGATTGGAAGGAAAGCTGCAGATGCTGATGGTGTGTATGGAAACTTCCGAGAGGTGGAAACATTTGGTACTAAGACTGATTCGAGATTAGATAAGGTATTGAAATTCTGATATTTAGAAACATTTTGCAGGTACTTTTTTGTATAGGTACATAATTGGAGATGAGTGAGATGCAAATATAACTCGGTTCGACTCGCAATTTTCTCGTCTGTTATTTGATGTAACTTATAACTAAATACAGTTTTTGCAATGAAAAAAAAAATAAGATTAGTATATTTAAACGGGCCGATTATCACGTAGAAAATATAGAACTACATAGTTGATTAAGTAAAATTTATTATATTCTTATATATATACACTGAAGAAGAACCCTTGTGGAATACAAAACGGAAACCACAGCGGTCTAAGTCCGTTTTCTTTTACCACTCTGTGGTTTATCGAAAGATGCCTATAATTTTTGGTCACTTTTGTGGGGGCTTTTTTCCTTTCAGCTCTATCTCAGAAGCGGATGAATTTAATTGAGTGTAATTAATTGACTCACTACGCTGTGATGTATCGAAGAAACGATAATGTGAAAATGCGGTTGACTATAAATTCTTATTTTACTTTCGTAGTTATTATAAAAATCTCCGAGTGCAAATGTAACAGGTATTTAAATAATTCAAACGATTGTGAAAAACTAAACATTTCTCTATATGTTAAATGTACGTACGTATAATAAATGATTATCCTAAAAATATTAAATAATTTTATAGTTTACACGCATCTAATGATTCGAAATGTGTATTCTTACATTAGTTATAATTAAAGTTATGTAGACGATGTTAGATACACGGTTTTATTACTGCAATATTAGGAATTTTTATTAACTTCAGACTCGTTGTAAATAGAAGTAAGGTGAGAAATGTTAAAGAATATAATACATTGTCTTGTATCTTCAATAATCATACACGACGAAAATAAGACTATAGAATATTACCCAACAAAGACATAAGAAAATTTTTCAATATTGTTTGGAAAATTTACATGCAATACTCATTGTACCTCCAGTGAAATATAATCATTCTATGAGAATGTTTCTCATAATACTTATATATACTACTATATATGAACGCACACCAAACTGCATAAAACACGATATGAAGTTATACGCACCTTATAAGATTTTATTTTACGACAAACTTCTTCCTGTTTGAAGATAATGTTTTAAAATATAATTAACCTCCGCCATCAAAGTTATTTATTTACGCCTAATTAACCTAATAGGATATGAGTAAATATCTATGTATATATACATATACGATAAAACTACAAGAGAAACAACAAGCTACATAAAAATTACTTGATTAATTTAAAGTTTAATATTATACACTCGCATTAACTTAGTTATCATTATTACTCGTTTTTTTTTAATATAAATTACATCAGAGAAAACTGACCAATTATTATTAGTAGTTGCAGCTTTTTTCATATACAAGTTTTACTCATACCCCTTTGTTCAACATTACCACATGGATGTAAAAGAATATTTCATAATTTATGTAGTTCAAGAAAAGTAGCTAATAAATAAATGATATTAGACTCGAACTTTTATTTGATATAATATAAAATGTAGAATTTGAATAGTAAAATACGTATTGCATATCGGAGGGTTTCACTTCGATCCAAATGGGTAATCCGTATATTTCGCACGTTTCAATAGTACAATCGTAGGCCATAACTTTATCGACCTGAAATTGACGTATTATAAATTTAACGATCGCTAGGTGTAGAGTACATGTATATATGTATATAGAGTGAGAGAGCGTAAAGAGATCGAGTGATCGAGCTGCGGGTAAAGCTATGTGTATAAAAAGTAAACCTCGAGCAACATCTAACAAGAAAACAAAGGGTACCCTAAAAAAGACAAAAGGATGTCGGAGGGACATAACTGACTGGAGGCGCGCAGAGAAAGAGAGAGAGAGAGAGAAGGCTGCAAAAGAGAGCATAAATACACATGGAAATGGAAATGCCTCCATCGGGAACCCAGCCGACGAGTCCACAGGAGACACGGCTGGCCGCCTGTCGCTTCGCTCTGCCGCTTTTCTCCCACCTCTATATTTCTCCTTCTCTCTTTCTCTCTCGCTTTAGGTAGAATCGCCCTTGGTCCCTCGGACCTTCGTTCCTTCTTTCTTTCTTTCTTTCTTTCTTTCTTTCTTTCTCTCTCTTGCTACTATACTACTCGGTCTTCTCACCTGGAACCCTTCTTACCTGCTTGGTATACGCCTTCGGAAAGACTCGACGTTGACTTCCTCGACCGCGAGATACACAGGGTGTGCTTTAAGTTTTCGTAGGTTACAACGCTTAGAGTCGTTTTGTCGACAGGTGTTGACGATCCCAAATTGAAATATCGATCATTTTTTAACTCGGCACAATCATTTCATTCTTTTTTTTCTAGTACGTTATTTATTTTCAATTTTTCAGGATTTCAGTTCAAATAACCGCGTAATACGCTTTTAATGTCATCTATGATGTATTACATTTTTACAATATTGTTATAAGTTTACTGAAGATGTAATTATACATTTATGTTAATTCTAGTAATCCCTTCTTAAATAAGCATTATAAATTACTATATTTTATTTGTTATTATTTATATTTTTTTTTAAAAATAGATGATACAGGTTTTATAATAATTTATGTAGTACATACGGTTATCTAAAAATATAAGATTATATAAGTTACACTTTTTCCTAATTGGTTAAACAATTTATAATTATAAAAATATATAATTTTATAAAAGCTTTATATAAACTCCCTAAAATTTAAATAATCTGATGTTAGCTACGCATTTACAAAACTTCCTAGAAGTTTAAATATTTTGTAAAAAAAATGAAAATTTCAATTCTCGAAATTCAACGATTAACCTATCATTGTCAACTTGAATAACAGTATATTCTAACACACTTAGAAAAGTTGAGTCGTCCAAAGATGCAAAGATGGTCAAGGTATAATATATATTTTTCCTTACGAGGTTTCCTTTTTTTATCGTCCAAGAGAAAAAAAGACCCTTTGGACTATGCTCTAGAGAGGTAAACGTAAATCAAGCAACAGAGATTTGTATGCAACAGACGCATCGCTGTCACGTATCCCCGTTAAACCGCTTTCGTTTGGGTTCTTCCTGATCTCAGCGAAATTCGGAGAATGACCTGGAACTAAAAGGGACATGATCGAAATTAAAAGAGGTACCGGCTATTTTGGAATGATATGTTCTTAAACTCGAAAAAATATATAAAATATATAACCGAAAATTATATGCGAGTGGAATTTTTTATTATTGTTCACTTAAATTGTTTAAATGTGTGTTTATATATGTATATAATCGAATTCAAATGATTTTTTAACGTAATAAGATATGTATATACTCTCTCCGTGTAGATTAATAAAATTATAATCAATTCTGTAACAATGAAACCTTTTTGATCTCGAAGCATCTTTTATTTCTTAATTCTACAAAAAAGTTGTCTAATCGTATACTATTATCCATACCTGTGCAAACGCGTAACTCGTAATTTGTGGAGTTGAAAAAAAATACTTCTAAATAGAAATTATACCTCAAGTATACACGAAAGTACGTTTTCTAACAGTAGGCTTCACGTATACGAAACAACTTTTTTCCTGACTCCTCGACGTTTGTGTCGCGCAACCTACATAATACGCGCTAAAACACTTGGTGTACTCTGGTGCGCGGTTGTCTCCGTGAAAACTCAAAAGTCAACTACGGGGTTTAGATGGCAACATTAACGAGAGCAACAATTACGCCGATAAAACTCCACGGTGAACCATAAGAAAAAGGAAAAAACATAAAAAAAAAAGAAGAGAGAAGAAAAAAAGAATCAGTGAACCAGGAAGTGGAAAAAAGTTCCCACAGTCATCTCCTGGGATGAGTGTAAACAATCGGCGACGCTGCCCTCGAAAATAGCAATACCAAACAAAACAACGAAACGGGCATATTCCAGAGGGGAAAGACGCGGAAGGGAAGGGAGGGCGAGGCGGGGAAGTGAAGGGGGGTGGGGTAGAGAGAGAATGGGATGATTTTCAACAACACCCGTTATACAATGAACCCCCCGGACGGTCGCGCGAGCGGCTTTGATTCGTCGCTAGTAGCGCACGACAGGTAGCAAAGCGAGTGGAGAAAGAAGAAGAATAAGAAGAAGGGGAGTGAAGAAAAGCGAGTAGACGCTACAGGTGTACAAACCAAGCTGAGAGCACTCTTGCAGAGTGCCGCTGTTAGCGCATCGCACTATGACTAATTATGAGCGCGAGCGAAGCCGACGATCGCCCCCTAACTCCCTGGTGCGTTATAGATATACCTACACCTCTCTCTTCCTCCTCTTTCTTTATTTTTGCTCCGTTCGTTTGTACGCGCGCGCGCCACGCTTTGCTTCTGCCGATAATAATTTTCTCTCCTACCGAGAGTCATTGTTCTTTCTTTTTTCTTGTAATACCAATATCCACCCATTTCGGGGTATTCACACTAGGTTTAATTTACTTAAATTTATTCATAACTTATGCACGATGCCTTTGGTTCACTGCTGTCCACCTGATATAAAAATGGAGTAAACTTTAAAGTTTTGTAACTTTCTTGAATTTTTTCGTACCCCTAACTTAATTATTATATTTTTCCTGAAAAATTTTTGACATTTTTTTATATCCACTTATGTTTTCACGTTATTCGATTGTTAAAAATATAATTATTTTTATATAAAAGGCGACTATTACAATTTTTGTAAAAATAAAGTTACACAAATTTAAGACAAAGCAGTCGATAGCTCTTCAAAAAAGCAATACGAATTCCCGCCAGCTATTTTATATTTTTAGTAATATTTTTTAAAACACATCATTAAATTATAAAATAACGTGTAATAAAAAACGTTTAAAATATTAGTATTAATACAATTAATCGAAAGAGTTCGAAACATATAATTTTACAGTATGCTTTAAAATACTATTCAAGTAATACCTGCACTGAGAAAAAACTGCATAGCAATATTTACCAAAAAATTTAGTAAAGTACAATATAAGTAATACAACCTGATTATTTTATTGATTTCACTATACTATAGCTGAATTATTTATAAACGTATACTTAAATCAACCAACTTTTTTTGAACAATGGGTCCAGTTAATTTATTGATATTCGACTGTATTTTTTACTATAATTCGCTTAGTTAAATTTACTATTTAGAAATACTTAATACAACCCTAATTTCTTAAAAATATTTACAATTAAAATTTTGTTACTTTTACAATATATTATTGCAGTGTCATTATTACACAATGCAATATTGTTAAATATACTATGTTTTTAAAGTATGTTTAAATAAAATTTTTTATTGATACTAATTAATATGCGGTACAATGAACTATATATTAAAAGAGAATTTACGGATTCAATGGTAAATGGTACTATTTCTATAAATATTATTACCCATGTATACAATAACTGAATTCCTTTATACGTATTTCGAAATACGTTCGTCAGTGTATTGTTTGTCGTCGAAGGACATGGACGTACAGCAAAGTGTAGAGGACTTACTGAGTGGGAATTAGCCCAATAAAAAATCAAATGTATTTAAGTGATTTCTGGTATAACAATAATGTTTTCAATGATAAAATTTATTATCAAATATGTGAGGAATCTAATAGAATATTTAATATGTAATTTAATATGTAAAGAGTATTATATGTATATGTGTAAAAATAAAACTATGTACATTTTATAAACTTATATGTATAACTTGTTTTATAAAAAAAAATAAATTTTTAAAAACAAAATTTTAACTATCTTTTCATTTCGCACAACCGTATCTTAAAGTCTAACTTATTATAAATTATAGTAAAACTAAAAATTATGATGCATTTGTAATATTATTTTTCTATTAATTTCTATTATAATTTATAGTAGTGTTTAATAAAAATATAATATAGTAATTTTTAATAAATAAATATTTTTAAATATATAGTTAAATTACAATTTCTTTTTTGTAAATGGTACTTACAATTTTCAGAAATAGTTTTACCATAAAATATTGCAGTATAGTTATTGCACTATATTTTCTGGTAATTTTATAGTAAAATTAACCTTTTTTTTCTCTCAGTGTGAATGTCAATTTTTAAGGGGATGTCGGACTCAGAAAATGGTCATTTTAAATATTTTTTTATAAACAATGAATACATTTTTTAAAAAATCCTGAACGCCATGCCCTTAGGCATGTTTTAAACAGTATACTCAATATTTTTCTGATTTTAAAATTGTAATATATTTCTGATTTTTGCGTTGAAAATTCATGCCTTTTTCGATCAATAATTACCGACCGAAATTTGTTTATTCATTTATTTAATTAACAATTTTTTTTTCTTAAAAAATCAAAACGTAATGCTTTCGCTTTTGTTTTAAACTACCCTTATGTTTTTTTTTAGATTTTGAATTCAATATTTCAAACATAATTCTTATGTTGAAAAGTGTAGATCGCTGTAATTTGGGTCCGACATCCCGTTAAGAACAAAGTTTTGACAAATTATAGAGAATTTTATGAATGATATTTATAATGGTGTCGGAAATTATTATGATTTTTTTCACTCTTTTTTTACTTAACAACTGTTTTCTTATACATATAAGCTTTTATGCGGAGACTCGCAAATAACCGCGCGTGATTGATTTTTGAGTAACGTTGATAAAATATGTATAGAAATGAAACAAAAATTAACAACTTACAAATAAGTATGAATAAAGCTATGTGTAGAATTTGAACCCATATTACCACGCAAATTTTCAATAATGAACGAAAATCTAAACTTGTTAGCCGCGCGGGGTGGTGCGTGGCCGTGCAACGGTGCGTGCGGTGGGAAGGGGGACCCCTATTTCTCTATACACAAAGATAGGGAGATGTCATAGTCACATATACCTTATACACATGTACCGACATTATAGACTTTTCGTTTATTCAGTCAATTTTTAATCACAATTTAACGAACGTACTCACGTTCTATTTAATATGTAAATGTTAGTACGACGGTAAAATATGGAAATTTTACGTATTCATCAAATAAAATGAAAAATTGTAATCTCGGTACTGTAATACGGCAAAAATGAGCGAATGGGAGTATATATGGATATACTTAAATATTTAGGGTTTCTTTTTATATAACAACCTACTATATTTATATTATAGTATTCAAAACAAATATTTCATAAATTATGCGATTTCCACTAGGGTATGATAATAAGAATTTGTAATTTTACTATTATAACACATCTTGTGTGTACTTTTACATGTACACTGCGAAAAATTTGCTAGTATAAATTACTATTTTAATGGTAAAAGGAAAACAGACTTGCGCAGTTAAAAAAATTTATTAAAAAATTGTATTTTTTACAATTACTAATAGTAATATTCATAATTATATAAGTTTGTCCTTCGTTTACCATTAAAATAGTCATTTTTACTAAAAAATTTTTCTCAGTGTACTTAAAAAAATATCATGTACATTATCGTTATACGAATTAAATACCAGATTATTTCGTTATCCCGTTAAATACATTAACGTTACTGTATATTTTGTACTATATTACATTAAAGACAAAAATTAAAGATACACCAATTTCTTACTTACAAGGAAAATATCCCAATCCTGCGGGAACCGGATCTTTACCAAACACTATTTTAGCCCCTAACGCTCCTTTTTACAATAGATATAAGCAAATAACGAAAATTTTTGTCAAGAAAACCCTTGATTTTGATTGCTTGTAAATCAGACGTTTAAATATTATTTATTTGGTCAAAAGTTATAAAAAAACGAATTTAACGATATTTTAATGACAATTTTGAATTAAAAAATTTTTTAGACTAAATTGTCTTCTTATTTTTATTTTTTCCATAACTTTAGACCAAGTCATAATATTTGAGCTTCTTATTTTTTAAATCCACACCGAGAGAAATATATAGTAACTATTACCAGAAAAAAACAATAAAATATAGTGCAATATGGATACAACTATATTTTCAAGCGCAAATAATGAGAAAAATATAGTTTTAGTTGTCAAAAAAAATGATGACCAATTTAATATTTCATTACAAAATACGAAACGTTCATATTGCCATAAGTATAATAAAATTAGTATAGCTGAGAAAATTGGTACCGTTTACTATAAATAAATATTTTTAAATATATAGTTAAATTACAATTTCTTTTTTGTAAATGGTACTTACAATTTTCAGAAATAGTTTTACCATAAAATATTGCAGTATAGTTATTGCACTATATTTTCTGGTAATTTTATAGTAAAATTAACCTTTTTTTCTCTCAGTGTGAATGTCAATTTTTAAGGGGATGTCGGACTCAGAAAATGGTCATTTTAAATATTTTTTTATAAACAATGAATACATTTTTTAAAAAATCCTGAACGCCATGCCTTAGGCATGTTTTAAACAGTATACTCAATATTTTTCTGATTTTAAAATTGTAATATATTTCTGATTTTTGCGTTGAAAATTCATGCCTTTTTCGATCAATAATTACCGACCGAAATTTGTTTATTCATTTATTTAATTAACAATTTTTTTTTCTTAAAAAATCAAAACGTAATGCTTTCGCTTTTGTTTTAAACTACCCTTATGATTTTTTTTTAGATTTTTAATTCAATATTTCCAACATAATTCTTATGTTGCAAAGTGTAGATCGCTGTAATTTGGGTCCGACATCCCGTTAAGAACAAAGTTTTGACAAATTATAGAGAATTTTATGAATGATATTTATAATGGTGTCGGAAATTATTATGATTTTTTTCACTCTTTTTTTACTTAACAACTGTTTTCTTATACATATAAGCTTTTATGCGGAGACTCGCAAATAACCGCGCGTGATTGATTTTTGAGTAACGTTGATAAAATATGTATAGAAATGAAACAAAAATTAACAACTTACAAATAAGTATGAATAAAGCTATGTGTAGAATTTGAACCCATATTACCACGCAAATTTTCAATAATGAACGAAAATCTAAACTTGTTAGCCGCGCGGGGTGGTGCGTGGCCGTGCAACGGTGCGTGCGGTGGGAAGGGGGACCCCTATTTCTCTATACACAAAGATAGGGAGATGTCATAGTCACATATACCTTATACACATGTACCGACATTATAGACTTTTCGTTTTATTCAGTCAATTTTTAATCACAATTTAACGAACGTACTCACGTTCTATTTAATATGTAAATGTTAGTACGACGGTAAAATATGGAAATTTTACGTATTCATCAAATAAAATGAAAAATTGTAATCTCGGTACTGTAATACGGCAAAAATGAGCGAATGGGAGTATATGGATATACTTAAATATTTAGGGTTTCTTTTTATATAACAACCTACTATATTTATATTATAGTATTCAAAACAAATATTTCATAAATTATGCGATTTCCACTAGGGTATGATAATAAGAATTTGTAATTTTACTATTATAACACATCTTGTGTGTACTTTTACATGTACACTGCGAAAAATTTGCTAGTATAAATTACTATTTTAATGGTAAAAGGAAAACAGACTTGCGCAGTTAAAAAAATTTATTAAAAAATTGTATTTTTTACAATTACTAATAGTAATATTCATAATTATATAAGTTTGTCCTTCGTTTACCATTAAAATAGTCATTTTTACTAAAAAATTTTTCTCAGTGTACTTAAAAAAATATCATGTACATTATCGTTATACGAATTAAATACCAGATTATTTCGTTATCCCGTTAAATACATTAACGTTACTGTATATTTTGTACTATATTACATTAAAGACAAAAATTAAAGATACACCAATTTCTTACTTACAAGGAAAATATCCCAATCCTGCGGGAACCGGATCTTTACCAAACACTATTTTTAGCCCCTAACGCTCCTTTTTACAATAGATATAAGCAAATAACGAAAATTTTTGTCAAGAAAACCCTTGATTTTGATTGCTTGTAAATCAGACGTTTAAATATTATTTATTTGGTCAAAAGTTATAAAAAAACGAATTTAACGATATTTTAATGACAATTTTGAATTAAAAAATTTTTTAGACTAAATTGTCTTCTTATTTTTATTTTTTCCATAACTTTAGACCAAGTCATAATATTTGAGCTTCTTATTTTTTTAAATCCACACCGAGAGAAATATATAGTAACTATTACCAGAAAAAAACAATAAAATATAGTGCAATATGGATACAACTATATTTTCAAGCGCAAATAATGAGAAAAATATAGTTTTAGTTGTCAAAAAAAATGATGACCAATTTAATATTTCATTACAAAATACGAAACGTTCATATTGCCATAAGTATAATAAAATTAGTATAGCTGAGAAAATTGGTACCGTTTACTATAAATAAATATTTTATAAATAGGGAAATTGGCAATTCATTAAAAATCCGTACAAACGATAATAAGTTTAAAAAAGTAATTAACACCATATACGTTTAATTTTTTTATTTTTTGTTTATGTTTACAATATAATTATACATATGCATATGTACTTCTATTTGTGGCTATTACAAACATTGACATAAAATATATTTTTTATTATTTTTGAAGTTGTATAAGTAATAAATGTTACAATCAAGTAACTTATCATAAACAACAAACTCATTGCTTTGCAATACTTCATATATTACCTTCAAATATTGAAATATAGTGACATAGTCCCCACTCTATCACGAGATTTTTTACTTCTAACTCGAACATGATGCCTATGGAACAATCTGCGTACAACTGAATATTGGTTTCACATTCAAACTCAAAATTTTTGGCGTTTTTACATGGCAACGTTGTAAATACTTTTCATAGGGCATTGTTTTCACACGTAAACATAGTATCACCTCAATGTTTTTCAGGAATTCTTGTATTATTACTACAATTTACATTTACTAAAAGTTCTTACGTTTTGCAATTTTTTACAATTTCTCACAGTTTAAAATATGATTGAAATACATAACTATATTTATTATTTATTAATTTAAAAGCAATAAAAATACATAAAAATTACACTTATACTTGACAATAAAAATTTAGTATCTGTAGCTAAAAAATATATTGAATTAAGCCATTGAAGTACGTTTAAACTAACTAAAACAATATAGAATCAATAGTTGAACAAAATACCGTAGAATTAACAAGCAAATAATTGTAACAGTAAACATTGTATAATAGGTAAATTAACTAAAAAATATATATTACAAATCACTATAATATTTACTAATGTTCATCTTAATTTAATATCTACATTAAATAGTAATTTTTACATTACAAATAAGACTATGTTTACTATAATTTAGTCATACCTGCAAGAAAATTAGCTTGTTATAACTATATGACAGTTTACTAGCTAATATGGTTATTATTCCTAAAGCGATTTTTCTCAGTGCAATCTACTCGATCTCAGCTTTCTTTCAAACTTGGGGGTTTAAGTGTCTATCTTCATTTGTATTTGAGTTATCAGCAAACAAATTAAAGGATATTTTTAGCTTATATCTATCGTAAAATTGGGCATTGACATCTACTACACCGCCTTCCCTATAGGGATATTATAATATTATAATATTCTTATAGTATAGTAAACATATCCTAGAGTTTGGTATAAATCTGTTTTCCGGAGTTGGGATACTCTCCTTATCGGTCTTACTTTAACCTAAACAAATTACTTATTTTATAGGTAAAATCATGCGTAATTTAAAATAACAACAACAACAACAAAAATTATGTACATTTTCCTTAAAGTTATTATTTATAGTGTATAGTTGTTATCTACATATAGTCGTATGACCTCCGTCGCTGATTAGCACCGATTTGGGAGCATAAAAAGAGCGACATTAAAATAATAATAATAAAAAAATATTTTTAATGTATATAATATATAGTTTTATTTTGAAATTACACGGTGTGAATGCCCCTTGATCTCTTTTTCTCGGTCGCTGGTTCGTTTGCTCCCCTTTTTTTTTGTCGTTGAGCATGCCTTTTTTCACATCAGGCATCTCTGTCTTTTCCTTCAATTTTTTTTCCTTTCCATTGTAATAGGCTCTAGGAGTCAAAAGAACACCGCCGTGGAAGGTGACGCGACAAATCTCGCGCAATCCTCGTCGCCTTTGATTTAGAAGGAACTAATTCGCGCCTTCCGGTAAAACAACTATGCTCCGTATAGGTATAGATCCTCTGGTAACGAATCGTGAAAGGAAGAAATTGAAATTTTCATCGTATTTTGTCGCGTGACATTCTATGGGATGATTGATCTTGAACTTGTTCTTCTTTTTCTTCTTCTTTTTTTTCGTGTAGGTAAATAGATTCGATGGAAATTATAGGTTTGAATGCTTTAAATCTCTCAACTTATTGTTGTTCATAATTTCTCTAGCTATACCTTTTTCAATTTTATTACTAAAATAATACTTAAGTTAAATATCTAAGGCATTTATTTAACTAACTTTTGGACTCGTATGCCGTTTCTTCTACAGGAAGAATTGCTACTGATAATTAACGTAAATTAAACAGTTTAACGTAAATTAACGTAAATTTTTTTTTGCAATGAGTTTTGGTAGAAATGTAAAGCTGTTGAGACCTTTATGAAAAATTAATTAATATAAGATTATACAAAATTAGATTAAATTTTATACACGATTGTCTAAAACAAGACAATCAATATGTCGATTTATATCTAGGTTACGATAAAAATTTGTCAAAAGAGAAGGTAAAAATTTTAATAAATAAACGAATACTGTTTTTATTATAAAATATAATATTTATTATATTGACTATTATCTATCACTGTGTGACAATTTCAAACAAACATATTGTTGTTAAATTTTAATTGAATTTGGTTGGTCTTGCTGAGCTAACGTCTAACGACTCTAAGAACTCCAAGTTGCTCGCTCGAAAAGGCACGACAATTCGCCGCGTATCAATCCCGAGGACAACATTATGAAGGCCACAAGCCGCCAGACATAAACCAAAAGAAGAAGCAAATAAAATACTAAGTAATAAAATTGAAAATATTTTAATAAGAAAGAAAGAAATTTTAAGTCTATGTGTTTCGTCTTGGGACCGTCTGCCAGAACTCATCAGTGGGGCGCAGACGGTCCCTGCCCCAGACACACAAGACAGTATTATTGAATCAAAATAATGATAAACTTAAAATTTTGGTATCGTAAGAACGAATGAACGGAGCCTATATAAGTACACATAAGGTGGAAAATCTGATTGTGGATGGAAAAGTGTCCCCTAACATCAGAGTATGTACTATGGACATAATCTTAAACCAAAGTCCTGTTATTATTAAAAATATAATTTTTTCTCGCCCAGGCAAAAGTTTTTAAATTTATATTGAATTTTGTTGGTCTTGCTGAGCTAACGTCTAACGACTTTTCGAGCGAGCAACTTGGAGTTCTTAGAGTCGTTAGACGTTAGCTCAGCAAGACCAACAAAATTCAATATAAATTTAAAAACTTTTGCCTGGGCGAGAAAAAATTATATTTTTAAACATATTGTTGCATTAAAAAATGGCATTGGAAGAAAATTTACCAGATTTGCAACATACGAAGCAGACAAAGACTCAAATTTCCTTTCAATGCTATTTTCTAACGCAACACTGTTTTTGTTTGAAATTTCGCACAGTGACAGATAATAGTCAAAGGAAGGGCAATGATGTCTTTATTTGGCACAATTTCCTTTATTTATTTAACCACAATAATTTTTCCACCTCTATTGACTCGGTCGGTAAGTATTGAGTATGCCATCCCCTTAAATTGAGTTAGTAAAAAGAGATTATCGGAAAAAAAGCAAACGGAAAAAGGCAGTTCCCTAAAAAATAACTATATATATGTAAGAATTGTAATTATATAGCTTACATATATATATATATATATAACTGACATGTTTAAGATAATAGTACCATAGTATTAGTAAGTAATTAATTAATTTGCAACTTTACCGAATCATTTATTT